>CAUYON010129768.1:0-18767 GCA_963573935.1 Arctocebus calabarensis | reverse complement strand
AAGGAGGGGGACCTCCAACCTCCACCAGAGGCTCCAATTGCCAAAAAGGCTGGACAACTGCTGAGGAGACACCTGTGCCTTGGTGTCTCCTTCACTTCACACTTAAGACTAAATGTGGAACTCCCATCTCCTATGCCTAGGTCTATTTCTTGTGAATTTCCTAGGCCTCAATTCCATGAATGGACTGTATCCATTCATTGATACATTCATTCACCTTGCCCCTGGTGGAAGGGACTATATTCATTCGTTTCCTGGCCAAGGAACCCGTACACCTATATATACCCTGAGACTAAAGGCCTAAAGGAGGTGATGGGAAAAGACCAGGAGAGAAACGGAGAGAGCTTCTCTCTCCCTACTAGAATTCTCTACCTCTACCAGGAGTCTTATTGTTTTCTGTATTCTTTTCTGTGAATAAATTTTGTCTTACCACTAGGGGTGAGGGGAAACAATGTAATGAAGAATAATAAAATACATGTCAATTAAAAAAAAAAAAAAGATGGCCACTTCATACTGGTCAAGGGAACAATACAAAAGGAGGACATTTCCATTCTAAATATTTATGCATCCAACTTAAATGCTCCCAGATTTATAAAACAGGCCTTCTTTGCTCTGAGAAATACTGTATCCCATAATACCACAATCACTGGGGACTGTAGCACCTCTCTGAGAGAATCAGACATATCCTTTAAACAAAGAGAAACTAAACAAAGATACAAGAGACTTATATGTGATCCTATAAAAATGGGCTTCATATAAAGTCATCCTAAAGCTAAAGAATATACATTTTTTTCTCTTCAGCCCGTGGAACATGCACCAAAATAGATTGTATGTTAGAACACAAATATAACTTCAATGAAATTAAAAGAATTGAAATTATACCTTTTATCTTTTCACACCACAAGGGAATAAAGGTGGAACTCCATTCCAACAAAAACTTTCATCCTCCCACAAAGACATGGAAATGAAACAACCTTATGCTAAATGACAGTTGGGTGAAGGAAGAGATGAAGAAGTAAATTGTTAAATTCCTGAAACATAACAATAATGACATTACAAGTTACCAAAACTTGTTGTTTACTGCAAAAGCATAGCCTAATAGATTCCTAGAACCAAAATACAGAAAAAGAACATCAACAAACTAAAAGAATAATCACAAGGAAATGGAAATGGAGGGCAATTTAATTCCAAACCCAGCAGAAGAAAAAGAAATAACCAAAATTATATCAGAAATTAATGAAATTGAAAACAAAAAAATCATTGAGAAAACTCACAAAATAAAAAGTTGGTCCTTCAAAAAAAAATAAAATCAATAATTTTTTTGTCTTATTAACAAGAAACAGAAAAGTAAAATATCTAAAACCTCAACCAGAAATAAAAAGGGAGAAAAAAAACAGCAGGTATCTCAGAGATAGAAGACATTATTTCTGGCTCTTACAAGAAACTCTATTCCCAGAAATGTAACAATGTGAAGGAAATAGACCAATACCTGAAATAACACCATCTCCCTAGACTTAATAAAGAAGAAATAGATATCTTGAACATACCAATATCAAGCACTGATATTGAAGAAACAATTTTAAAAAAATCTTTCAACAACAATAAAAAAGCCCTGAACCTAGAATTCTATCAAATCTTCAAAGAAAAGAGAAACTATTCTAAAACATTGAGAAGGAAGGAATTGTCCCCAACATGTTCTATGTTGCAAACATAACCCTGATTTCAAAACCAGGAAAATATCCCCCCCCCCGCAAAAAAAAGAGAAAAACAGACAAATTTCACTAATTAGTATAGGTGCAAAAATAGTCAACAAAATCTTAACCAACAGAATATAGCTACTTATTTAAAAAATTGTACAACATAATTAAGTAGGCTTCATCCCAGAGATACAAGACTAGTTTAACATATACAAATCCTTAAATGTAATTCTGTACATCAATAGAAGCAAAAACAAAGACCATCCAATCCTCTCAATAGATGCAGAAAATGCATGACAAAATTTAGCCTCCTGTTCTAACAAGAACACTTAAGAATATAAGCATACTGGCACATTTTAAAAACATACTGAAGCCATCTATAACAAGCCCACAGCTAATACCACACATAATGGAGTAAAATTAAAAGATTTTTCACTTAGAACTGAAACTACACCAAGATGTCCACTGTTGCCATTACCATTCAACATGCTGCTGGAAGTTCTAGCTAATGTAATCAGGCAAGAGAAGGATATAAAAGGCATCCAAATGGGGACAGAGGAGATATGACACTCTCTGTTCACCAATGATAAGACCTTATCTTTATAGAACCCCAGAGACTCAACCACAAGATTCCTGGATGTGATCAAGAAATAATGTCTCAGGGTATAAAATCAATGTCCACAAATCAGTAGTCTTTGTATGTGCCAATAACAGCCAAGTTGAGTAACTAATCAAGGGCATAATTCCCTACTCAGTAGCTTCAAAGAAAGTGAGATACCTAGGAAAATGTCTTTAAAAAGTGATGAAGGACCTCTCCAAAAAGAATTATGAAACCCTAAGAAAAGAGCTACCAGAAGACATTAGCAAATGAAAGAACATACCATGTTTTTGCCTGGGAAAAATAAACATTGTGAAAATGTCTATGCTACCCAAACAGATTCAGTGCAATCCCCATTAAAATACCAACATTATGCTTTCAAGATTTGGAAAAAAAATAATTCTTTGTTTTATATGGAACCAGGAAAAAAAACCCATATGATGAAGGCAATTCTTATTAATAAAAACAGGGCTGGGGTCATTAGCCTATCAGACTTTAGGTTGTACTATAAAGACAGAGTGACCAGAACAACATGGTATTGGCACAAAAATAGAGACAGACACCTGGAATCTAATAGAGCACCATGAGAAGAAAGTAAAATCTTATAGCCATCTTAAAGCACTATTGTCACCACTTTAAAGATCTTGAAAAATAGGACTTCAATTTATATGGAATTAGAAAACACCTTGAATAGCCAATACACTACTCATAAATAAAAATAGATCATTAAGTATCACATTACCAGATTTCAGGCTATACTATAAATCTTGAGTGATCAAAATAGCATGGTACTGGCACAAAAATAAAGAGGTAGATATATGGAATAGAATAGAGAATCTTGAGATGAAGGGACAGAAAACAATAATTCAGGCAGAAGGAAATCTTAAAAAAAAATCTGGTGTTGCAACCTTATTTGCAGATACAATTGGATTTAAACCTACAAAAAATAGGGAAAGACATGGATGAACACTACATACTGGTCAAAGGAAGCACTCAACATGAAGAGATTTCAATAATTAACATTTATGCACCCTACCTGAATGCTCCTTAATTTATAAAACAAACCCTAATGGATATAAACAATTAGGTATCTTTCTGCACTATAATAGTTGGAGATTTTAACACCCCTTTGTCTGTTATAGATAGATCCTCCAAGACAGTAAACAAATAAATAATAGACTTAAACCTGATCCTAGAACAAAGGACTTAACAAACATCTATAGAACATTTCATTCTAAAAAACTGAATACACAGGGTGGCACCTGTGGCTCAAAGGAGTAAGGTGCCAGCCCCAGATGCCAGAGATGGTGGCTACAAACCCAACCCTGGCCAAACAAACAAACAAACAAACAAAAAACTGAATACACATTCTTTTCCTCAGCCCAGAGATGATCCTCCAAAATTGATCATATTTTAGAACACAAGTCTAACCTCCACAAATTTAAAAGAACAGAAATTATTCCTTATATCTTCTTAGACTATTACAGTACAAAAACTGAATGCGATAGCAACAGAGATCTTCATACTCAAACAAACACGTTAGGCTGAATGATAGAGATTAAGAAAGAAATCATCAGATTTGGGAATAAAATTATAAAGGAAGACACAAACTATCAAAACCTGTGGGAAATGGCAAAGGCAGTCTGAAGAGGGAAATTTATAGGATTAGAAGTCTTCATCATGAAAACAGAAAGATAGCAAGGTCAGCAACCTAATAAGACATTTTAACCAAATGGAAAAGGAAGATCAAAGCAACCCTAAACACAGCAGAAGAAAAGAAAAGAACAAAATTAGTACAGAATTAAATGGAATTGAAAACAAAAGAATAATTTGGAAGATCAACCAAACAAAAACTTGGTCTTAGAAAAGATTAGTAAAATTGGTAAACCTACAGCTGGACTCACCAGAACAGAAAAGTAAAATCTCTAATAACAGCAATAAGATATGATGAAGAAAAAGTAGCAACAGATACCACAGAAATTAAAAAATCATCAATGGTTACTACAAAAACACTCTATCCTCAGAAATATAAAAATATAGAGGAAATATACCAATACCAGATGCACATAAGCTTCCTAAACTCTACCAGAAATAATCAGAAATTTTTTTGAATTTTTATTTTTTATTAAATCATAGCTGTTTACATTAGTGCAATCATGGGGTAAAATGTGCTGGCTTCATATACAATCTGAAATATTTTCATCCACCTGTTCGACATAATCTTCATGGGATTTTCTCGTTTATTGTATGAAAACATTTGTATTCTGCATTTAGTAGGTTTCACCTGTAACCTTCTAAGATGCAACATAAGTGTGATCTCACAATTTACCTTCTTTCCACCCACCCTCCCTGTCCCCTCTCCTCCCTCACCCCTTTCCCCATATTCTTGTGCTATAATTGGGTTATAGCCATCATATGAAAGCAATAAATTAGCTTCATAGTAGGGCTGAGTACATTGGATACTTTTTCTTTCATTCTTGAGATACTTTGCTAAGAAGAATGTGTTTCAGCTCCATCCATGTAAACATGAAAGAGGTAAAGTCTCCATCTTTCTTTAAGGCTGCGTAATATTTCATGGTATATATGTATCACAATTTATTGATCCATTTGTGGATCGATGGGAACTTGGGCTTCTTCCATGATTCACCAATTATGAATTGGGCTGCAATGAACATTCTGGTACAGACATCTTTGTTATAATATGATTTTTGGTCTTCTGGGTATATACCAACTAAAGGAATTATAGGATCAAATGGCAGGTCTAGTTTTAGATCTCTGAGTATTCTCCAAACATCTTCTAAGGGTGCCAGCCAGTTCTCCCAGCACCATTTGTTAAATAAGGAGTCTTTTCCCCACTGAATTTTTTTAATTGGCTTGTCAAAGATCAAATAGCCGTAAGTAGCACGCTACTCAATGAGCCACAGGTGCAGCCCTAGAAATTTTGAATAGACTCTTATCAAGCACTGAAATAGCATCTACTATACAAAATCTCCCCCCAAAAGAAAAGTCTAGGACCAGATGGTTTCACAACAGAATTCTACCAAATTGTCCAAGAGGGACTACTACCTATATTTTATAACCTTTTCCAAAATATAGGGGAAAAAATCGTAATCCTCTCCAAACATTCTATGAAGCAAATATCACCTTGATCACCAAACCAGGAAGGAACCAACAAATAAAGAATACTATAGACTAGTATCATTAATAATGTTGGTTCAACATACATAAATCAATCAATATAATACACCACATAAATAAAATCAAAAACAAGGACCATATGATTCTATTCATTGATGCAGAAAAGGCTTTTGATAATATCCAGCACCCTTCCATAATTAGACGACTTAAGAAAATAGGCTTAGAGGTGACATTTCTTAAAGAGATAGAGGCCATCTACAGCAAACCCACAGCCAATATCCTAATAAATGGAGTAAAATTACAAACATTTCCACTAAGATCTGGAACTAGAAAAGGATACTCATTGTCTCCACTGCTATTGAACATAGTACTGATAGTCCTAGCCTTTGCAATCAGGTAAGAGGAGATCAAGGGTATTTAAATGGAGACCGGGGAGGTCAAACTCTTGCTTGTCACAGATGATATGATCTTATACCTGGACAGCTTTCAACTACAAAACTCTACCACAAAATTTTAGAAGTGATCAAGGAATAAAACAGTATCTAGGGATACAAAAATCATTACCTACAAACCAATAGCTTTTATATAGGCCAATAAGAGTCAAGCTGAAAACAAAGTCAAGGACTCTATTCCTTTTACAGTACTACCAAAGAAGATGAAATACATGGGAATATATCTAACAAAGGATGTGAAAGATCTCTAGAAATTGAACTATGAAACCCTGAGAAAAGAAATAGCAGATGTTAACAAAGGGAGAAACATACCTAGTTCAAGGTTGGGAAGAATCAACATTGTTAAAATGTCCATACTACCCAAAGCAATCTACAGATTTAATGCAATCCCCCATCAAAGCACTACTTTCATACTTTAAAGAAACTTAAGAAATCAATACTTTGTTTTATATGGAATTAGAGAAAAACCTAAATATCCAATACAATACTTAGAAATAAGAACAAATCTGGAGGCATCACATTACCAGACTTTCAGTTATTCTATAAATCTATAATGATCAAAACAGCATGATACTTGCACAAAAATAGAAAGGTAGACTTATAGAATAGAATAGAAATATTGAGATTAATTTAGCCACATACCATCATTTGGTCTTTGATAAGCCTATCAAAAACATTACCTGGGGGAAAGATTCCCTATTTAACAAATGGTAGTTGGTGAAGTGGCGGGTGACCTGTAGAAGACTGAAACTGGACACTCACATTTTACCGGGGAGTTAATAATTTTAACAAAAATTATTCTCACTGGATAAAAGATTTAAATTTAAGACATGAAATTATAAAATACTAGAAGAAATGCAGGCAAAATGCTTGAAGATATTGGACTGGGTAAATATTTTATGAGGAATACTCCCCTGTAATTGAATCAACATCAAAAATTAATTCTGTGATCTACTCAAGATAAAAAGCTTCTGCACAACTAGAAGCACTAGAACTAAAGCAAAAAGACAGCCTTTAGAATGGGAGAATATTTTTTCATGTTGCAATTCTGACAAAGGTTTGATAATCAGAATCTACTGGAGACTCAAATTAATCAATAAGAAAGAACAAAACCCCCATTTATTTGTGGACAAGGGATTTGAACAAGTTTCTCTGAAGATGATAATCAAGTGGCCAACTAACACATTAAAACATTGGCTTTAGTCATCAGTAAAATGTAAATCAGACATACTTTGAGATATCACCTAACTCCAGTAAGAATAACCCACATAACAAAGTCCCAAAACTGCAGATGCTGGAATGGATGTGGAGGTGGAAACACTTCTACACTGCTGGTGGGATTTCAGACTAATACAATCTTCATGGAAAGATGTGTGGAGAATTCTTAAGAAACTAAAAGTTGACCTTCCGTTTGACCTTCCTTAGCTAGGTATTTTCCCAGAGGAACAAAAATAATGTACCACAAAGACATTTGCACCAGAATATTTATTGCAGCCCAATTAATAATTACCAAGTCATGGAAGCAGCCCAAATGCCCATCAACCCATGAATGGATTAACAAATTGTAGTACGTTTATACCATGGAATACTATGTAGCTACAGCAAGATAGAGACTTCATCTTTAATGTTTACCTGGATAGAGCTAGAACATATTCTTAGTAAAGTTATCTCAAGAATGGAAAATAGACTCAATACTATTATCAAACCAACATATAAGCACTTATATACTTGTATAAATGATAGAAGACAAATATAGTCTAACAGAAAAGAGGGGCGGATGAGGGAAATTTGTGGGAGTAGAGAGGGCATTTGGTAGGATCTCACCTAATGTGCACAATTAAGGGTACACTCCAAAATAAATCACAAAAAATAAGTGAGTGAGGTGATGATTATGTTAATCATTTTAATTTAAGCATTCCGCATTTTATGTCAAATCATCACACTATACCCCATAAATCTACACAGTAATAACTTAATAAAAAATAAACGCATCAGATTGTATAAAAAAATCAACACCTTGTACCCCCACATATGCGTATCATATTCGTGATCTATCTGTATATGACCTAATAATAAATAAATACATCTAGAGTTTGAAGAGTACAACTTTATGGAAACTATTGGCCAAAATTACATAAATTAAATGCAAAACGTGTCATTCTATTTCTATTCAACTTAATTATAATCAGTTTCAACTGACAAATTTTCACAGAACACTTTATTTGGAATAATCTTTTTGTTCTACCTTACTTAGAGGTCAATTTAAGATTTAAGTTAATTCTCTTTGAAATAAGATATGACTAAAGAATGCTGATTCTCTGAATCTGGCTTTGAATACCACTGAAGAATATCAACACAACTGTTAATTATATTAGTCATACTTTAAGAGGTTTAAAACCTTACTCCCTTAAAATTCAAGCTGAAACTGTTTCATCCTGGTAAGATGTTGCCAACCATCACTTCCATAAGCAAACATGGCTGTGTTAGATTCAAGTAGGAATCTAACTTCAAGCTGTCACACTGGAATAGTAGCCCAGCCCCCTAAAGTTAAAAGTATTTGAATCTACAGGACGTGGCAATACTAAAAGCCAGTTTTAAGAGTTGAGTACTTATAGATCCAAATCTTAAGCTCATGAAGGACAATATCAATACAGGGCTATTTCAAAGTGTAATTTGGAACAAAAGGTTTGATGTAAAATGTGATGGCAACATACATATAACATACTAAAGGAAGTTTCAATCCAAAGTCAGAGAACAGGAAGTCACTGCTCAAACCAATAATGGCTATCATTCTGTAAGGATTTCTCAGAGCTTGCAAGCTAATGGCAGCGACTTACATTTAAAAAGGTGACAAAAGGTGAGATTACATGTGCGGTACATATTCGAAGGATCAGGAGAAAACTTCTAAATACGGATCAAAAATGTTTTCATATAGTAAACGAGAAAATATCATGAACGGTATGTCAATCAGGTTGATAAACTATCTCAGATTGCATGTGAAGCCCCCACACTGTACCCCGTGGTTGAACTAATGTACACAGCTATGATTCAATAAAAATAATAATAATAATAATAAATAAATAAATAAATAAATAAAAAGGTGCCAAATTGGCTCGTCACCTGTGGCTCAACAGGCTAAGGCACTAGCCACGTACAGCTGAGCAGGCAGGTATGAATCCAGCCCGGCCCACCAAACAACAAGGACGGCTGCAACCAAAAAATGGCCAGGTGTTGTGGCAGGTGCCTGTAGTCCCAGCTACTTGAGAGGTGGAGGCAAGAGACTCGCTTGAGCCCAGGAATTGGAGGTTGCTATGAGCTGTGATGCCACAGCACTCTATCCAAGGTGACAACTTGAGGCTCTGTCTCAAAAAAAATAAAAAGTGCCAAATTATAATTCACTTTATTAAGTGAACAGATTATTAAAGCCCATAATAGCCTTGAAATGTATGTACTTGAAAATGGGGGTAAAAATTTGTTATATTTATTTTCAAAACTTCATTTATTGGCATATACACTAAAACAAACAGTGCAGCATGCTGAAATATGTTGTTCTAATTCCCAATCTTGACTGTCTTGGGGGAAAGAACACTACCACAGAATTTTTCAAAGTAAAATGCTCACGTCTTATACTTACCTGGCAGAGGAGATATCATGGTTGCCAAAGTGGTTTTCCCACGGCGAGGCTTAGCCATTGCACTCCGAATGTTCTAACACCTGTGATTTCCCCAAATATGGGAAGCTCAACTGCATAATTTGTAGTAGTGGGGGATTGCGTTCACGCTCTCCCTTGGAGGGGGAAAGATGCTCACATCTTAAATTCATCGAGTGTTTTCTGCTCACTTTCCAAGAACAAGCCTGCAATTCGAACTTTTGCTGTATGAAACTAAAGTGTACAGAATTACATTGTCTAATGTTTGTTTTCTATTATTTAACTACTTTAGAAAACTGTTTCTGGATTCTTCTTTATGTTGTATTTATTTAGGCAAAAAACTGAAAATATCTAAAACATTAAAAGATCACCCAAATAACTATTAGCAATTTCATGAATTTGTTAGTTGCCTTATATGAGGATAAATAGGTCCAATAACATGTCTATAATACAAAGTAAACTATGATTTTATTGCAAATTCTCATAGATGGAAAATTAAATTGAATATATATTCTGTCATTTCATTTTCCAATAATCTTACCACTTAATTTTGTGACGTTGTATTTCAATTGCCTGTTTAGTGAAAAATTAAAAAAAAAACTAATCTATAAAAAAAATCAGTTAGCTTACCTATGACATTGTGAGAGTTACCTGTGACTCAGCCATCCAGTGTGATGAAGTTGAGCTTGTTCTGAGACTGAGGTCTGTCCATCAGACTGACATTGTTCTAGAGGGTACATGGGTATGTAGGATGATGGATCAGGGGGCTTTGTCAGTTCCAAGTATGAGCTGTGCTTTCTGGTGTATTTCTCTCCAGAGGCCCAAATGGCTGCAAAGGAACCAGGCTGCAGTCCCTAGAGCAGAGTCCATTCTTGATATCTTCTTGCCTGAGCTTCCAACGTTCCTCTGTCTATGAAAAGTCCTACCACAATGTTAGCCACCATTTGAGATGCTTCTTTCTGCTCCTTGGGCCAGACCTACCTCTTCCTTTGTTCTGTTTCCATCTGGTTATCAAAGACTATTGAAAGCCAAATTTGAAATTCTGGTTGTGAACTCTGAGGCTCCATGATAAGCTTTTGTGGTTTATGTGAATTAGTCAGGGGTCAACTGGGAAATGAAGTGCTCTTCCAAGATAGATTATCCATCCCTAGTTTCAGGATCTAAATTGGGAAAGAGAGAGTCTAAAGAGACAACTTATCTTGAAACTAAAGACAGTGAGATCAGGCAGAGTGTAGATCAGAAATTCTAGCAAGCATAAAACCTCAGCAGGGCATAAAGTGAAAATAAATAATTGGAAATAAAAGTAAATCAGTGAAAAATATCTCCTTCTGCTTGACTCCCTTGCTAAAATGAGTTCCCTGGTGAGTTTTAGATGAGGATACCACTTCCCCACCTTGCTCAAGTAAGGAGTGGTTAACTATCTCAACTCTCCTTCTGGAGCTGACAAGAGCATGGGGTATTGGTCACATAAGACTGATATAACTGGATTACTATCTTACATCTTACAGTGATCATCCTCACCCTGAACTATAATCTTTTTCTTCCAAGTGGCTGACTTTTCTCCCTCTGTTCTCTGAAACATCAAATTTCGTGTTTGTATCTTTGTCATGTGGAGAGAATAAAAGCTATACATGTGGAATTTCATTTCATTTTGTTGATTGTTGACAAAATAATTCAAGGAATAATTCAGGGGTGATTTTTCCTCAGATACCAAAATACATGTAAGCCATATAGTGTTAAAATAGAATATTAATTTTCTTTTAGTCAGAGAGTAATATCCATTAAGTGACCCAGACAGAATTCACCCCATGGGCTTTTGTTTGGGTATATACTACACAAATAGAGACAAATGTTACACATACAAACAGAGAAAAAAGCTTAAATACAGGGGATCTTATTTCCTTATCTTTGAGAAAAGAGATCTAGTTGTTGAATGGTATGTTAAGTCAAGGATCTATTTAATAGGCATTGCTCTTTACCTCTAAGATTGTTTGTAGGCCTGACCATATTACAGTAAAACCTCCTCTGTTTCTGGATAGATAGTCCCTTATCTATCTGTTTCTTAGTTATAGGTGGTACCCATAAGATGGCCAGTTAGATAGGACACAACTTAAAAAGGCATCCCTCCAGAACTAATAACTGAGCCCAGTTATTGGGCTCCACAGAAAACACAGATGCCTAGGCATCCAGACAGGGACTCTAACCCCCATGAACAACCATAAGGGAACTCTAACCCATGAAAACACCTAAATAAATGTGAAAAAGTTCTCTTTATAAATGTGAGTCAATGGTGAGAGCAGGAGAACACCACACCAGCCATTTCCAGAAAAAAAAGTATTCAAGCAGCACTGCAAGAATGGCAAGGAGGCGCATCCTGGGATCACCTGTCCAAACAGATTGGCAGGGCCCTTGGCAAGTCTGTACTCATGAAGCCATCCAATTTATGATCCCTTCATTGTTGCTAAAATATGTTGCTGAACCAAGGAGTCTATCCACCTGTCATCCAAGTCAATAAATGGAGAAGAGATCCATTGATCTCTCAATGGATGAGAGATCAAAAGTTTTATTTCTATTTACAGAAAGACCAGAAATTCCAAAAAATAGTGAGACTATCTCCTCAAAGAGCTGTTTTGCTCCTTTGTTTCCCTTTGTTACTTTTATACTCTTCACACTAAAAGTAGGCATTAGTAATTAGTCATTAGAGTACATATTAAACAGTTTATCCCCATAGCTTACAAAATATCTCCCTATTTTAAAGTGGCTATATTTTTAAAGCATTTTTTACTATAGATAAAATTCACAGTCACTATTTTACTAAGTGCATTACTAAGTGCACTTTGTACACTGGATCCTTGACTGGCACCATGGTCCTTGCAGCATCTTGTTTCTTCTACAAGAATAAACAAATCCACATGGCAACACTCAAGCTCATCCAGCCACCAGAAGTGCCCTATATGTAATGGTTATTTTGGATAACAGTGGCTGCCATCAAGGGTAGAAGTTGGGCCTGGAAATTCAGAGAAGACATGGGACATAAGTTGAGTAATTCAGGCACAGGTGTTTATTTTTTCATAGTTTAAAACCCTCATCCTTCTTGATTCATCCAGGTCTGATGATGTATTTGGTACTTTCCTCTCTCCAAGTGTTAGTGTTTATTATTGTTAGAGGGTATTGCTGTAGGAGAAAACAAAACACAAATCCAGTTCTGCTCATTTTTCTTATTTGTAACTGACATATTTATAACTCAAGTAAATTTATAAAGTATGGACAATTAAAACGTAAAGATTAAGAAAATAAAAATTAACTTCAGAAAAAAAAGATACTTGGTACCTCAACTGTAAATACATTGTTTTGTAACATAGTAGTAATTTGGTAATTACTGGTAATTTGGCAATAGATATCAAAAATAACTAAAGTCCACAGATAATACTATATTTGTGCTTTGACCAGTCACTCACATATGTATATCTATACAAAGTGTTTATTACAAGGTATTTGTAATAACTAAAAATTCAATGTAGTGTAAATTTTCATAATAATGAACTTCTAAATGTTATTTTTTATTTTAAAGTTAGATGTTTTATGCCACAAAATGTTATGACTGTAAATTTGAAAAGAGTTTTCCATGATGTATTTGAAGTATATTATAAACATTTAAGTATTTTGATGTTTTTCTTAGAAAAAATTTGAGAAGATGTACATATAAATTGTTAATGGAAACTTTCTTTAGGTATTGTAATTATGAAAAATTTTACTTGGGTTTATTTACCTACTAGAGTTTCTTAGATGTTTTGATCCACAGTTATATGATAGAAACAGAGAAAATACTTTTTATAGAGTCCCTTATCTATTATTATTTTATATATTTTTTATTTTTTATTAAATCATAACTGTGTACATTGACACATTGACACATTTATGTCCAGTACTGATTTGATATACAATGTGAAATCCTTACATTAAACTGATTAATTCATCCATCACAATTATGTTCTTTTTTAATTGTTTTGAAATGTACTATTGCATCATGCACATTAGATGAGGTCTCACCAAATACTCTCCATCCTCCTGGCCCCCACTTCCTTCTCTCTCCTCTTCCCTTCTACTTTCTGGACTATAGTTATTTTTTATCATTCATATGAATGTGTAAGTGCTTATATATTGATTTCATAGTAGTATTGAGTACAATGGATACTTTTTTTCCCATTCTTAAGATACTTTGCTAAGATTAGAAGGTTAGGGGATGAATGCTCAGGCTACACAGGTTGTGGACAGTGCAGCAGCAGCATCCTCTCTTTCTCCTTCCCATTTCTTTCTCTTCCTTTTCCTTCTTCTCCTACCTGACTCCTTCTTCCCTTAACATGTCTTCCCCTCTCCAGGGAGAATTAGCTCTTCAAGTCTGTGAGTTGAGGCAACTGTGACCACAGGTTCATTGAGTTTCTGTGCACAGATTTTGTTGACTTGACACAAAGTATCTTGCAACTTCTGACAGGAATTAAGGAATTCCAGGGTAAGGTATGGCCAGTTAAGAAAGAAATGAGAGCAGGAGGAGCAAGATGTTAAATTAGAGATATTTCTCTACTAGCACTCATGGCTAGACAGGGAGAGAGGACTCCACCAGCTTTGGATGGGGAGACCTACCCAGAAACTTCATTTTGGGGTCACAGAGAAGCAGTAGGAGACTGCAGTACCCAATAAAGAGCCCTGGAGCTGAGGAAGATGTGCACAAAAGGCAAGTCCTCTTGTATGGGGGAGTAGGGACAGAAAATTGCTGTCCTGTAGTTTTTTGATTTTGGACTGAGCTGCTATCTGGAGCCTCCTTGAAAGAGTGAATGAGTGCAAGCAATGCCAAGCAGCTGGGATTAAAACTAGGTGGGGTGGATCTCCATCATTTGGTTACTGGCAGAACACCACCATTGTGGCAAGGCCTAGTGCACAGCCAGCTCTGAGGAGCTGGCTGAGCTCAAGAAACCATCCTTGGTGTGAGGTGAATGGCCCTGCATCAACAGGAAGGCCACTTTGTTGTCAGGGGGCACTGATTGATGTGCCTCCTAAGAAATCTGGTGATAGCTTCAGGACTCCAATCCCAAGGGGAATGAATGCTGACAAAGTGACCAAGCTCCAACTGAGGGCAAATAAGTCATAAAAACAGAACCAGGTCTCCTCTACAACTAGAGATTGGCTTCTAGCCACCATCCTATACAGCACAACCAGCATGTGTGTTCTCTGCATCCTAACACCATAGCACTACCTGGTGTCCCAGAAATATATTGCAACACACACTCATGCACATGCACACACACTCATATGTATATATTCATTTTTGGCTCCTCTTTTCAACTTTTTCCTTAGTTTTGTTTTCTTTGTTGTTGTTTTTATTTTGTTGTATTTTTATTTTTTCATTTATTATCTTATTCAATAGCAAGACTACCTCCATTTTTGTAATGGTTTTTTTTCAGCCCCTTTTATTATTTTATTCTTTTTTTATTTTTCTCTGTATTTCTCTCTTTTGGTAGAGACTTTTATGCTTTTCTCATCTTACCCATATAAATATGTCATACAACAACTAAGATATCCTTTTTATTGTCTTTATATTATATTATTGTATTTTAAATTTTCTTCACATAATTTCATTATTTCTCTTCTTTTCTCAGAGGTCTGTGGGGAGTAATAGCATTGTCTATCTCAAGGAGGCTTTGGCTCATGGTGTAGGGTGTCCTTGTAGAATTGCCCTTTGGAAAGATGGTATTATGTCACTATGACATAATGCTGATCATTTTCTATATTTGCTGGAGGAAGGGTCTTGTTTTTGCTCAGAGTTATAATGAGCTCTTGACCTTAATGGACTCACCAAGCCTGACACTTAAAGGCCTAGAGTTGCATATGTGGCTCAAAGCACCCTATTGAATACTACCATTTTTCCTGTCTTTCTTCTTCACTTTTATTCAATTCTTTCCTTTCACTCTACTTCTTATTCTGTCTTTTTTTCTTTATCTATTTCATTCTTTTCTCCTTGCTCTTTAATCTTCTCTTCCTTTTGGCCTTATATAAAATGGCCACTTCAATAGCTAAACTCTGAGACAAAGTAATTTAAAGCGAATAACACAGTGAGACGAAAAATTATGGAAAATAAGGAAAAAAGAAGAAATCACACATGATGATAAACCAATAGAAAAATTATGGCAACATGAAAAACAAGAACAGAGCATCACCACCCCCCCCCCAAAGAATCATGAGATAGCTACCACCTATCTCATGAATATTCCACCTATAAAGAATTAATGAAATGACATAAAGAAAATTTAAAATATGTCTGGAAAAGGCAATTCAGAGAATTGATGAGAATGTGAAAAATACCTAAAAGAAAATCCAAAAATAGAATGAAAAATAGATGAATGATATGAAGAAAATAGAAAGAATATGTTGCGGCTTAAGGTACTGAAGGAGTAAATCAAGCAACTTAAAGATGCAGAAGAAAGTATCAATAGCAGATTAGACCATGGAAAAGAAAGAATCTCAAGCTAAAGAATAAAGCTCTTGAACTAGGCAATTAAAGAGGAAGAAAAGAAAGAGAAAATAGAATATTCACTCAGAGAATTATGGGACTTCAAAAGCATTCAAACATACAAATTATAGGGATCCCTGAAGGAGAGGAAGGATGGAGAGGAATGGAAGTTATATTGGAGAATATCACACATGAAACTTTTCCAAGTATCAATAAATATTCTTCCACACAAATTTTATTTTACTTATTTGTATTTTTTCTTGATTTATTGTTTGGGGTTAATTGTGGGCACAAAGAATGAGATTACACTGTTTAAATTTGTGTGGTAAAGTTCTTCTTATAACTATGTATCACCCCCATTGGTATGCTGTATACCATTAACCCCCATTCCATACCTCTTCCCTCATCCCCACTCCCTCAGTCCAAACTTGAATTGATTTGAGTTTCTCTTAGGTGGGTATTTACTCTTTTACATGTGGTTATCCAGTTTTCCCAGCACCATTTATTGAACAGGGATTCTTTTCCCCAGTGTATGCTTTTATTTGGTGTATCAAAGATCAGATGGCAAGTAGAGATTTGTTACATCTCTTGGTGATTTGTTCTGTTCCATATGTCTATGTTTCTAATTGTCTGCCAATACCATGCTGTTTTGATTACTGTTTACTTGCAGTATATCCCCCTGAAGTCTGGTAGGTTGATGCCTCCAGCTTTTTTGTATTTCTAATAACAGCCTTAGCTATATGGAGTTTTTCTGGTTCCATACAAAATGAAGAAGTATTTTTTCCAGTACTTCAAAATATGAGCATAGTATGTTCTTACATTTGATTATATCTTCTACTATTCCTTTTCTTAGGGTTTTATAATTCTCTTTGTAAAGATCCTTCATAGCTTTTGTTGAGTATATACCTAAGTATTTAATTTTCTTTGAAACTACTGTGAAGGGAATTATGTCCTGTGTTTATTTCTCAATTTGGCTGTTATTGGTGTGGACATTGATTTTATACCCTGAGGTGTTCCTGTATTATCTGATCACTTCCAGGAGGTTTTCTTTTGAGTCTCTTGGATTTTATAAGTATAAGATTATATCATCAGCAAAGAGGGAGAGTTTAATCTTCTCCGACCTCATTTGGATCCCCTTTAAATCATTCTCTTGCCCAATTGCTTTGGCTAGAACTTCTAACACAATATTGAATAATAGTGCCAATAGTGTCTGCTTCTAGTTCTAAGTTCAAAAGCCTTCATTTTTACTCTATTCTGTATGATGTTATCTGTGCCTTAGTTGTAGATGGCTTCAATTAGCTTAAGAAATATTCCACCTATGCCTATTTTCTTAAGTGTTCTTGTTAGAAAAGGATGTTGAATTTTGACAAATGCTTTTTCTGCATCTACTGAGAGGGTCATGTGGTCTTTGTTTTTTGCTTCTATTGATATCATGAATTACACATTTATGGATTTGCATATATTAAACCAACTTTGTATCCCTTGAACGAAGCCTATTTGATCATGATATACAATTTTTTAATGTGTAGCTGCAATCTATTAACTTAGGTTTTGTTGAATATTTTTGCCCAATATTCATTAGTGAAATTGGTCTACAGTTCCCCTGTTTAGTTGGGTCCTTTCCTGATTTATGAATCAGGATGACGTTTACTTCACAGAACATGTTTGAGAAGGTTCTTTCTTTCTCAATGTTTTGGAATAGGCTCTGCAATATACATTCAAGCTCATCTTTGAAAGTGTAATCAGATTTTGGTGTGAAGTCATGTGGTCCTGGGATTCTTTTGTTGGAAGCTTTTTTATTGCTTCTTCAATCTCAGTGCTTCATATTGTTTCTTTAGGAGATCAATTCCTTCCTGATTAAATCTAGGGAAATAATGTGATTCCAAGTATTGGTCCATTTCCTCCACATTGTCAAATTTTGGGGTGTAGTTTCTTGTAGTTTGCAAAGATCTCTTATATCTCTGTGGTATGTGTTGCTATTTCCGCTTTTTTATTTCTGATTGAGGTTATTAGAGATTTTATTTTTCTACTTCTACTTAATTAAGCAATAGATTATTGGTTTTATGTGTATTTTTAAAAAACAACTTTTTGTTTAATTAATTTTCTGAATTATTATTTTGTTTCAATTTCACTTATTTCTGATTATTACTTTTTCTTCTGCTAGATTTGGGATTGGATTGCTTTCCCTTTCCATTTCATTGAGATGATTCACTAGTTTGTTGATATGCTCTGTTTCTCTTTGTCATATGTAGGCAACTAATGCTATAAACTTCCCTCTTTGGATTGTTTTGCAGTATCTTCCAGATTTTGGTCACTTGTGTCTTCCTTGTTGTTATATTCAAAGAAAGCTAATAATTTCCTCTTTTATCTCTTTCTTGGCCCAACTGTAATGCAGCATAATATTATTTAATTTCCATGCCTTTGTTGGGAAAGAAATTTTTTGATGGAGTTGAGTTCTAAATTTACTGCATTGTAATCTGAGAAGATACAAGCTATATTTTCAACTCTTTTAATTTTGTTGATCTTTGTTTTGTATCCAAGAATGTGATCTATTTTGTATAATGTCCCTTGATAAAAAGAATGTATATTCTTTTTTTTTTTTTTTATTAAATCATAGCTGTGTACACTAGTGCGATTAAGGGGCACAATGTGCTGGTTTCATATACAATCTGAAATGTTTTCATCAAACTGCTCAACATAGCCCTCATGGCATTTTCTTAGTTATTGTATG
>CAUYON010129766.1:0-38833 GCA_963573935.1 Arctocebus calabarensis | reverse complement strand
TGGACTTGAGGCCTAGGAAATTCACATGAAATTGACCTAGGCATAGGAAATGGGGGTTCAACTTTTAGTTCTAAGTGTAAAGTGAAAGAGACACCAAGGCACAGGTGTCTCTTTGGCGGTTGTCTGGCCTTTTTGGCTATTGGAACCTCCGGTGGGGGTGAAGGTCCTCCTCTTTGCCTGTCATCCAGCCCGCTGGTTCTTCAGCTGGCTCCCACAGCACCAACACTGCCAAGGAGGAGCCGGCAGGTCCGCCAGCTCTACTGAGCCGGCTAGGGCGCCGGCAGCTATTATTAAAATCATTTTTACTAGGAAAGAAAAAACAAATCATTGTAAACTATTGCCTGTTGCTGCTGGAGCCAAAAGTCAACTTCAGTTAAATACCAATAGGGATATAAACCATGACCATACCTTTATATAAAAAACTAGCACACCTTACTAACTGGAACCACGGTTACTGCAATTATATAGTAATATGAAGATCAAAATTAAAAATACAACACAACAGAGCTTAATTAGATCTTTAGTCTGAGAAATAAAAATACTAAGAAAGGGATGTGATAAAACTATACAAAAGACTCATAAGACAAACAATAAAGCTGATCAGTAGATGAAGCCCTGCAGAATGTACTGATTGGCAGGCAAAACTCCTTAGTGAAGAAGTCGAACTCATTAAGATGTTAAAATTTTATTCCTTAATTCTCTCTGCTTTAATCTTGAAATATACCTCAACACTGATATTGGTATCTTGACTGTTCAAACAGATACTGTGGAATATAAAATACTAAGTAGTTCTAGTATTTGTAAATTAAAAAAAAAGTGAGTGATCTAATTTTGAAATAGCCCTGGGAAATCTTCAAGTTTAAGAAATCAGGCTTTGGCGGTGCCTGTGGCTCATGGAGTAGGACGCCGGCCCCATATACCAAAGGTGGCGGGTTCAAACCCGGCCTCGGCCGAACTGCAACACAGAAAAATAGCCAGGCCAACGTTGTGGTGGGCGCCTATAGTCCCAGCTACTCGGGAGGCTGAGGCAAGAGAATCGCTTAAGTCCAGGAGTTGGAGGTTGCTGTGAGCTGTGTAACGCCACGGCACTCTACCAAGGGCAATAAATTGAAACTCTATCTCTACCAAAAAAAAAAAAAAAAAAGAAAGAAAGAAAAAAAGAAATCAGGCCTTATATAATAAAGTTCTTCTGTGAAGACCAACTTAAATCAGGCTTAACAAAGTCAAGGATGACCTCTTTTTCTAACTGTGGTCACTACCATGAAATTTAAGATCCAACCAAGTTGTTGTGATTATTCTTAAGTATTGTTACCCTTAGAAGAACTACTGGTTAACTATCCAGACATATGCTTGAAGGAATATCAAAACTAACACATGATGAAAAAAATAACTAAGAGGCAAAATTAAACTCTGTTATGTAAATAACTACATCCAACTGTCTCTATATGACCTGTCTATACTTACTGAAAACTGCTAACACAATATCAAAATCAACAATTAATTAGTCAGAAGATTTAAGTAATGGAAACAATAAGTCAGAAGATTTAAGTAATGGAACTGTCAAAACCTGTTTATGGAATAAAAGATAACAAGATCAGTATCACCATTACTATGTACACAGTCCACAGACTCTCCCTGTCTCAACAGGACTTGTTTGAGGAGTTCTGCCTACATAGCACAGATCTAACTACAGATTGAGTGTACTTAACCCAAAATATCCCAAATCCGAAATGTTCCAAAATTCTTTTTGAGTGCCAAGATGATGTTCAAAGGAAATCCTAACTGGAAAACTTTGGATTTTAGATGTTTAGATATTGAACCAGATTTGAATAATGAAAATATTCAAAAATTAAAAAAAAAATCCAAAATCTGAAACATTTCTGGTCAGATCCAACTTACATTATATTTTAAGGGCATCTCTACAGACAATTAACGCTTACAGTGATTCACTGATTTCCTCCTGCCACTTCCCTATGCTGCCAAGCTCATGTGCTCAGGGAGTAGAATCTACAATTTTAATGCTATACTCTAAAGAAAACATCATTAGGTTGTAAAATTACATGAAAAAAGCCAAAAATCCCACAGATACCACACGTCATTTAGTTTTTTTCTTAATCACTTAGAATGTAAGACACTTTTTTTTTAAGTTAGAATACAAATTATGATACAGCCAAAGATTGTGTGTCATCTAATTCTTAGGTAAGGTTATCTAAGCAACTTGACTATATGGTTGCATTAACACATAATTAGAAGTACATATCATCTAGCTGACAAGATAAGACTGTTATGTTCTCCCTGAACAATAAGGGCCCACAAACCAGGGAAACCAAAATATTAAACTAAGCACAAAACCTGGAAATCCTTACTCTTCCATTATAGGCATACTTAGTATAAAACCCTAGCTACTTTGTATCAAAGAGGAGTGACTCAATGCCTAAGGTGTCAGAGAATCATAAGATCTCCTTTACTAAAAGATTGAAATTATAGATCATTTGGTTCCTGTCTGTTTATGCCAGACACCTTATGACCTGATAATGTTAGTTAAATCGAACAGATCCTGAAAATTTGGGAAGCTCAGAAAGTGCAAAATATTCTTTACAAAACGGCTTAACTCAGATTTTCGAGTCTAGGTTTGAATTCCTGGAGGATATTTAATAGTAACAACGGAGCCAATCCCACGGAATCTTTTTCAATATCCCATGAAATAAAAAACCATAAAAATGGAATTTTAAAATTCCACTATTCTACGGATGATGTGGATAGAAAAACCCAAGCATATTCCACTTTTACTCAACAGAAGTGAAGTTCGGGACTGCGATTTATCCAGTATTACATGGTGTGTGGGGAACAACAAAGACATGGCACTCCACTCGAAATTCCAAAAAATTAATATGAAAAACCTACACACTGCCTTTCTTGTTATGAAAGAACATAACAAGCACCAAGAATCGGAACGGTCCCCAGAAACCCAGAAATCTGGCAAGTCCTTGTACCTAACAAAGAGTTCATCAGTGTCTGGAACCTCATTTTACTCCAGCACCCAAATGACTTCCACTTAAAAGCCGTCTGTGGCATCAACTTTAGAGCTTTGTGTGGTCTATCAGGACTAAAGACGCGGTCAAACACAAAGATGCTTTAGCATTAAACTCAGGCTCAACGTAGGGTGTGTCCAGGTTGCTGTGGAGCCCGTCCTGCTGCCCAGTAGCGCGAGGTGCCCCATACTTTCTCGGGATCTCCCGTGACTCCTTCCTCGCATGACAGGGCGCCTGGCAGGACTCTTGCTGAGGGTGACAGGAGGGACGCCCCGCCCTCTCCTCTACCTCTTTCCGGAGGCCTTGAGACCCGGCCCCCCGCCCCGACCTGGGCCAGCCTGGGGTGTAGCCCGGGTGTCTCTCGGCCTCCACCCCCAGTCCCTGGGGAAGAGTAAAAGGGGTTCCAGTCCGCAGCCGAACAGGAGGAGCCCGCAGGGCCGGGCCCCTCCCCCAGCGGGCTTACCCTCCGCCGCCTCCTACACGTTGCAGCCTCCCCGCTTCCTTGCGGAGCAGCCCAAAGCACTGCGTCCAGCAGCAGTTCCCCATCGCATGCCCTCCAGGCGCCGTCGCTCCTTCTCCCGCTCAAAGCCCAAACCCAGGCTCGGCGGCCGCATCCGCGCGGCACGAGCCCAAGCAGGATCCGGGACCGGAGGCGGGCCGGCCGCAGAGCGGCGGCGTGAGGGGCTGTGGCGACGGGAGGGATGAGGCGCCCGGAACAAAGGCAGCGGTTAGTCCAGCGGGAGCCGAGCCGCCTCTGCGCGAGGGAGGAGCGCCGGACCGCAAGCTGTGGACTCCCTCGCTGTCCGCATGGCCCCTCTCGCCTCAACCCCTAGCCCAGCACGAGTGACCGCCTCTAGCTGCCGAAGGAGGCCAGTCCCGGCTAGTCGTAAGCACCGGCCCCGCCTTCCAGTGCGCCCAGGCCCGCGCCTCGCGGCCGACGCCGCCACACCCCCGGCCCGTCCCCGGCCCCCATTGGACGCGCTTTCTCGGCGGCCCTGCCTCCTCCGGTGACTGGTCCTTACGTCACTTCCGCAAGCGCTCGGTACGGCAACCTCAGTCTCGGCGGCAGCTGGGTTCCTGGCAGTGATGTTTGGTTGTTGTACCTTGACCCGAATAGAAAATTTCCTCCTTTGGTTGCAGTTTCCAGCCTCTTGGTTCCAAGCGCCCCACTGTGTCTCAAGGTTAAGGCTTAGCCTTCGAACCTTGTACTAAAGGCTGCGAGCGGCTTACCTAGAGCCTGGGGAGGTCCGGGAAAGTGTGAAGGGGCATTTCTCTGTGCAGCTTGTGCTTGTTGGTTTTTGCTAATATTACTCCCTGAATGGGATTCAGAATCAGGGGAGCGGATTGAAGTCACTTCGAACTCACCAAGAATTTTTTTTTTAATCTCCGATTTTTGCGTTTCAGTATTCATACTGTCAACATCGTTGGGAAACTTAACGGTGCACTACTGGCCTAATTGTTTTTCTTAAAATCAAATCTTCAAATAATTTAGATTCTCAACATCGTTGGGAAACTTAACGGTGCACTACTGGCCTAATTGTTTTTCTTAAAAATCAAATCTTCAAATAATTTAGATTCGAGAAGTTGGGGTCTATAGGAAATCGGCGAGAGAGCTGGGGTTTTTCGTGGGCACCTGTCTTGGTAATCCAAGTGTGCCGCCCAGGACTGTTTGTTATACATAAGAAAAGAAAGCAGCTCTGATGTGTTATGGTTTGTGGGTCCCTCCTCAAGTGCTACTTTAAAAACTCAGTTTTTGTCAACAGTTGGCCTTAAAAATCAGACATAAGGCATAGTTTAGCCAACGCCCATTCCAGTGGATATGAGGATGCTCTTGTGGACTAACCAGTCATGTCAATTTTTAGCCTGTTTTAAATTAAGCCTAGTGGAATTGTTACATTTTAGAAAATCGTTAATAATGATGATACGTCCTTTGAACTAATCATTTTCTTTCCTGTTGAAATCCAGGCCTACATGGATTTCAATCTTAGCACTGCTGCTAAACTAATTTCGATTTTATTTGGATCTTAATTGTTTTTGTAATCAAGTGCATAGGATAATATTTGGCTCAACGGTCTGCTTTCATTGAATGTGGAATAACTTGAACGACTTCCTGTATATTGACTGTATTTTCTTTCCTCTTTCCTACTTCTGAAATTAGGCAAATATTTTAATGAAATAAACTTAAAAATGCAACTGTAAATGTTTAAAGAAACTGGTATATTCATCCCTCGGAATACCATCCAGCAACAAAAAGGAACACACTTGTTAATGAACACACTTTAAATGAATCTGCAGGAAATTATGCTGAATGAAAAAGCCAATCTCAAAAGCTTACATGTTTTATAGTTCTATATATATAACATTGTGGAAATGTCAAAATTATTGAAATGGACCACAGAATAAGTGATTGCTCGGGGTTGGGGAATGGGAAAGTGAATCCTTGTGTTGGAAATCCTACATCTTGGGTATATTAATGTCAATATTCTGTTTGTCATATTGCACTATAGTTTTATAAGAAGTTACCAATGGGAGAAACTAGGTTAAGGGTATGTATAATGATCTCTCTACATTATTTTTTACTGCATGTGACACCACAACTGTCTCCAAATGGAAAATGTGTTTGAAAAATACAACTATTGACTTGATGGGACATCCTTATAACCCTTTATTAAAAATAAATCTCATTTAAAAATAATTTTTTAATTGACCTTACTAAGCAAAATAATGCAAATTGAAATGCAACCAGAACTCATTGTTCACTTGTCACATTAACAAAAATTTACAATGAAATGTTCAGTCTTTTCACCGGTACAGTGAAATGATACTCTCCAAAACTGTCGTGAGTAGTGAAATCCATTCTGAAAAATCATTTGGAAATATTTATCAAGAGTCAGAAACAAACTGAATGCTCAAGAATTGAAGGATGGTTAAATTTGCTGGTATATTCTTGTAACTTTGCATAGCCATCAGAAATAATTTTTGAAAAAAATTAATGTGGAAAAATGCTGGCTGAATAATGTGAAAAAAATCTCGATACAAATGTATTAGATAAATTACCAAGATAATCTAAGAGGTTATTGGAATTTATCATTTGTGCTTTTTCACCAAAATTTGACATCAAGAATATTAACATAGGCTCGGTGCCTGTGGCTCAGCGGGCTAAGGCGCCAGCCATGTAAACCTGAGCTGGCAGGTTCGAATCCAGCCCGGGCCTGCCAACCAACAATGATGGCTGCAACCCAAACAAAAATAGCCGGGCCTTGTGGCGGGCGCCTGTAGTCCCAGCTACTTGGGAGGCAGAGGCAGGAGACTCGCTTGAGCCCAGGAATTGGAGGTGCTGTGAGCTGTAATGCCATGGCACTCTATCTAGGGTGACAGCTTGAGGCTGTGTCTCAAAAAAAAAAAAAAAAAAAAAATTAACATAGTTTCATGTTTTTTTAAACATTCAGTTAAGCAAATAAATAGCACTTGCAGGTACATCACAACTTAAGTTCATATTTACAAAACAAATGTGCCTCCAAAAAGAGAACTATCATTTCCTATAATATAAATAACTTTTCCATTACCACACAGAGTATTTAGCTCTTTAAAATCACTGCTCTCAAATGCCTTTATTTCTCATGATGCTCTTTACTTTTGAATAACTAAATGAGTCAAGGACTTTTTGAGTGATTTTCCAAGAAAAAGGTTCCCAAAGATATGCTTAAAGAGGCTCAGCGCCTGTGACTCAAGCCTCTACAGTGCCAGCCACATACACCTGAGCTGGTGAGTTTGAATCCAGCCCGGACATGCCAAACAACAATGATGGCTGCAACCAAAAACAGCCTGGCTATTGTTGCAGTCCCAGCTATTTGGGAGGCGGAGGCAGGAGAATCCCTTGAGCCGAGGAGTTGGAGGTTGCTGTGAAGTATGATGCCAGGGCATTCTACCCAGGGTGACAGCTTGAGGCTCTGTCTCAAAAAAAAAAAGATGCTTAAAGATACAGGGTTACTTAACTACTGGCTCAATCATCAGCAACTCATTTTGTCTGGTTTGGGGGTTTGTGATAAGCTTTATCAATTGGTATCACTGATCACAATGCATGCTAAGTGATTTGTTTCCTTCTTTGTTTACTCAACATTTATATTTCACAAAGAGAGGGATAAATAGGAACAGTTATATGATTAACATAGCATCCTTCTTCTGGGCAGAGTTTGCTTCTGAACTCTCTTGCCTAGTCAGAAAACATCATTTGAATAGGGAAAATTTAACATGAGGACTCATGAAGTAGGCCAGTGGCAGTTAATGCTGGAAGGCAAAGCTAAGGTAAAACAGATGTAACCATGGCAAGCAACAACTACTTCACCTAGAACTGAGAAAAAGTGAACAAGGAAGGAATTTTAAAGGTTAGAGGAAGGCCATATAAGGCAGTCCAGTTTCTGAGATGTATGGATGTCTTAGAAACATGCTGCATGCCACTATGTAAGGGAGCAGTGTAATGGAAGATGCCTACCTGTGAACCCCACTGTGTGGGCAAGGGGGCACTCACCACTGAAGCAGGAATGCTGAGGCCACAGTGGTGAACACTGCCAGGACTCCTTCCTGCTGATTCACTTGCCACTGTATGAACAGAACAGCAGAGAAAAAAAATGCCACTTCTTCCACCCCAACTGTGTCCCTGCAGCCCCCTCTATTGGAAGAGCCTAACAGAAGCAACCAGTGAAAAAGTAAGGTCTATAGAGTCCGGTTTTAGAATCAAAAGTCAAGGCAAAGATGGTTGGATAATAAATAACTGGCATAAGTTTTAATATCCAGCCCCCTGGGGGTAGGAGACAAAGCCTTAGACGCACGGGGAGGAGGTGAGACTGAGAACATGTAAAGCCAGAACCCTTAGGAGATTTCACTCAGCCTTAGGGAAATGATTGAGGTGGGAGAAGCCACCCAGTCCCCTTGGAGATAATAAAGAAATGTTAATATTGATATGATTAGGGTTGGGAGAAAGGGTTGGTCTGGTCTTCTTTATAGTTAAGGAGCTGGGATTTATATGACCTCAGGTCAAAATTTATATTACCTCTTGGAACCCCAGGTCAAAAGAGTAACATAAAAAATGATTTGAGAACAGTGATGTCCTAGAGATTTCTTAGAAAGCAAAAACAAAGTCACTTTAGGAGGATATATGTTCCATCTAAGTTGCATAGGAGTCCCATACATACAAAGTCCCACTTAAAATGAGCTTTGAAGCACATATTGCAAACAAAATGCTATGACATGAAGGAGGTTAAAAAAACTCATAAATTTAATAGAATAAATATAGCAAAGCAATCAGATGAACACTATAAAATAAGAATCTTTACAATCTTTTGCCTTATGAAAGGCACATGGTAACAAGAAAAAAATCCAAAAAACTTAAAATCACATTTTTCTATGAAGTCAGCAAGAAATGATGAACAAAACAAAGCTTAGATGGACTGATTTTCAAGGAGAAATAAAGCAGTCCTGGTATTCAGAAAACCCCTGCAACTTCCTACTTGGGAGTGGTGGCCTAGCCTAAATATAGGCGAATGGACAGCTGACCTGCTAAAGATGGAGACGTGGAGAAACCAGCCAAGATTTAGACAGCAGTGTGGGCTTGCAGGGTGTGCTTGAATCTGGAAGAAATCTGTAGTAGATTGAGTTGTTAAAATATGTCTGTAACAGTTATCTCCTACGTTCTCTTCTGCAACATGACATTAACATTCCATTGAGTGGTAAAGTCCATGATTCCTCCATTGAATCAAGTCTGTGACAGTGGTAGCAATAATATGTTAATTCTGAAGCTAGGTCACAAATGGTAGCAAAGCTTCTATCTAGCCCTCTTGGGACACTTGACTGACTTTGCAAATCTAATTGCAATGGAAGGAGTACACAGCTCCATGGCGTGAGGGGAGGTCATGTGAAGGTGCTCTGGGTCATCCCTAGCTGAGGTACCAGCCAACAGTCAGCATCAATTAGCAAACATGTGATTGGAGCCACCTCCAGAGGACTTCTGCCCCTTGTCATTGGGTCACCTCTAGCCTGATTCATATAATCCCTGGGTATAATAAAATGTTTTATTTTAAATATTACCTTTTTATTAATTCAAATTTCTTCATTTCAGATGTTTAAACTACTAAATTTGGGATAATGTGTGATAGAACATTAGATGAAGTAAGCTCCAGACTGGAAAAAAAAGTTACTTATCTTGAGCATTCTTCACTTCCCATACTCCACTCCCATCCAATTATTGCCATTAAAGTAGTAGTGAAGAAAAGGCTACGAAACAAACAAAATAAATACACGTGTATTTTGCTCTGCATCCTCCTAGTGCTCGGATTCTGGGCCCTGCAGGGAATGAATCAAAGATAAACCAGAAATATCTGAAGACGTACCACAACACCTTCCAAGCTCAAATACTGAAAATATCAAAGATAAAGAGTTAATGTATTTTGAGTAATGTTAATTACAGTAAGTTAAATGTGTGTGTGTGTATATATATATATTTATATATATGTAAATATATATGTATATTTATATATATAAGTAAGTTAAATGTATATATATAAAGTGTGGCTTCACTCAGTTTAACTTGAGTCCAGAAAAAAATCTGAATAATTTCAGCTTTAAAGAATACAAGGAAAGGGCTTGTATTCTTTCTTTGGGAGTAATCAAAACAAAATGAGATTGCATGTTAGTGTTCATTGTTGTTTTATATACGATATCATGAAATTAATGTTTTAGATGGACATGAAAATAAGCAGAAAAACAGGGCTCATAAATAGTTAATAAAAGTGGACCTAGAGATGCAGATCTAGCTACTTGACTCCAGAGACCAGAACTTTAATGAAACTATAATAAATATGTAAAACCAAAAAAAAAAAAAAAGAAAATAAAAGAAAAATATAATAGGGGAAGATGTGTGATATTTCAGGAGAGAAACAGAAATACTAAAATGGGGTGGTGCCTGTGGCTCAGTGGGTAGGGCACCAGTCCCATACATCGAGGGTGGTGGGTTCAAACCTGGCCCTGGGCCAAACTGCAACAACAACAACAACAACAACAACAATAACAACAACAACAAAAATAGCCAGGTATTGTGGTGGGATACTTGGGAGGCTGAGGCAAGAGAATTGCCTAAGCCTAGGAGTTGGAGGTTCCTGTGGGCTATGTGATGCCATGGCACTCTACTGAGGATGATAACATGAGACCCTGTCTCTTTAAGAAAAAAAAAATGGGATCCTGCAATCCCATTACTGATTATCTATCCAGAAGAAAAAAAAAACATTTATTATAAAGACACTTGTACTAGGCTGTTTATTGCAGCCCAATTTACAATTGCTAAAATGTGGAAACAGCCTAAATGTCCTTTAACCCAGGAATGAATTGGTAAGCTATGGTATATGTATACCATGGAATATTATTCAGCCATCAAAAACAATGGAAACTTTGCAGCATTTGCACTAACTTGCATAGAGGTGGAGCACATTATTCTTAGTGAAACATCACAGGAATGGAGAAGCATGAATCCTATGCATTCAACTTTGATTTGAGGACCATTAATGACAATTAATGACAAAGTGGGGCATGGGGGAAGGAGAGAGCAGACAGAGAAGGAGGGAGGGGGTGAGGGAACGAAAACAACAAAAAAAGGAAATAAAATAGTGACTAATGTTTAATTCAACTTGTTAATATGTTGTTTAGGATATTGCATCCTCACTTATAAGTGAAATATGTTTGTAATTTCCCTTTATAACAATATATTTTCTCCAATTCCAATATCAGGTGTATCCAGATCAAGTAGAATGATTCTGAAATATTTCCTCTTTTTCTATTGTCGATAAGATTTGGCATGATCTGTTTTTTGAAACTCTACTTTTATTTATATAATATTAGTTGTCTATTTTTTGAAGCTTTGGGGAAAAAATAAGAAGTTAACCAATGACTTCCTACTGAACCTCAGAGTCAAAGCACTCTATAATGCCTTATTTGACAATGTGAACGTTACTTTCTTGGCCTTATTACTAATATTGCTTACTATTTTGATGCAATAATCATCTGTTTTCTTTCTGAATGTATTTATCTTCATTCATTCTTTACGTAGTTTTTGTTTCTAGTCCTTATCTTAATCATTGTTATTGTTATTAAATTTTAAGCTTTTTAAATTCTGTGAAGGCAAAAAGTGGAAACCTAATTAACACATGTATATGTAAAAAAATTTAAAAAGAAGAAGAAGAAAGGGGAAAGATGAAATAGCAACAGACTCCTCAGAAATTAAAAAAATCTTTAATGAATATTACAAGAAACTTTATTCTTGGAAATATGAAAATCTGAATTAAATTGACCAATACTTGGAAACACGCCAACCTCCCAGACTGAGCCAGAATGAAGTGGAAATGTTGAACATGCCTATATCAAGTTCTGAAATAGCATCAACTATACAAAATCTCCCTAAAAAGAAAAGCCTGGGACCAGATGGCTTCACATCAGAATTCTACCAAACCTTTAAAGAGGAACTAGTAACCTATATTACTCAATCTTTTCCAAAATATAGAAAAAGAAGGAATACTACCCAACACATCTATAAAGCAAACATCACCTTGATCCCCAAACCAGGAAAAGACCCAACAAGAATAGAAAATTATAGACCAATATCACAAATGAATACTGATGCAAAAATATTCAACAAGATCCTAGCAAACAGAATCCAGCAACATATCAAACAAATTATACACCACAACCAAGTGGGTTTTATCCCAGGGTCTCAAGGCTGGTTCAATGTATGTAAATCTATAAATATAATCCAGCACATAAATAAATTTTTTAAAAAAGACCATATGATTCTCTCAATTGATGCAGAAAAAGCTTTAGATAATATCCAGCATTCCTTCATGATCAGAACACTTAAGAAAATGGGTATAGAAAGGATATTTCCTAAACTGATAGAGACCATCTACAGTAAACCTACAGCCAATATTGTATTGAATGGGGTTAACTTGAAATCGTTTCCACTCAGATCAGGAACTAGGCAAGGTTCCCCATTGTCTTCACTGCTCTTTAACATCACAATGGAAGTTTTAGCCATTGCAATTAGGGAAGAAAAGGTAATCAAGGGTATCCATATAGGGTCAGAAGAGATCGAACTTTCCCTCTTTGCAGATGATATGATTGTATATCTGGAAAATACCATGGATTCTACTACAAAACTCTTTGAAGTGATCAAGGAATACAGCAGTGTATCAGGTTACAAAATCAACACTCATAAATCTGTAGCCTTTATATAGACCAACAATAGCCAAGCTGAAAAAACAGGCAAGGACTCTGTTCCATTTATAGTAGTGCCAGAGAAGATGAAATATTTGGGAATTTACCTGACAAAGAATGTGAAAGATCTCTGTAGAGAGAACTGTGAAACTGTAAGGAAAGAAATAGCTGAAGATGTTAACAAATGAAAAAACATACCATGTTCATGGCTGGGAAGAATCATCATTGTTAGAATGTCTCTACTACCCAAAGCAATATACAATTTTAATGCAATCCCTATTAAAGTTCCATTGTCATATTTTAAAGATCTCGAAAAAATAATGCATCATTTTATATGGAATCAGAAAAAACCTTGAATAGCCAAGACATTATTCAGAAATAAAAACAAAGCAGGACTTGTTACACTTTCAGAACTCAGACTATACTTTAAATCAATAGTGATCAAAACAGCATGGTACTGGCAGAAAAATAGAGAGGTAGATGTATGGAACAGAACAGAGAACCAAGAGATGAACCCAGCTACTTACTGTTATTTGATCTTTGACAAGATAATTAAAAACATTCAGTGGGGAAAAGATTCCCTATTCAACAAATGGTGCTGGGTGAACTGGCTGGCGACCTGTAGAAGACTGAAACTGGACCCACACCTTTCACCATTAACTATGATAGACTCTTACTGGATTAAAAATTTAAACTTAAGACATTAAACTATAAAATTACTAGAAGAAAGTGCAGGGAAAATTCTTGAAGGAATCGGTCTGGGTGAATATTTTATGAGGATGACTCCCTGGGGAATTGAAGCAGCATCAAAAATACACTACTGGGATCCATTCAAACTAAAAAGCTTCTGCACAGCCAAGAACATAGTAAGTATAGCAAGCAGATAGCCCTCAGAATGAGTGAAAATATTTGCAGGTTATGTCTCTGACAAAGGTTTAATATCCAGAATACACAGAGAACTCAAACATATTAGCAAGAGAAGAACAAGTGATCCCATCTGAGGGTGGGCAAGGGACCTGAAGAGAAACTTCTCTGAAGAAGACAGGTGCACAGCCCACACACACATGAAAAAAATGCTCACAATCCTTAATCATCAGAGAAATGCAAATTGAAACTACTTTGAAATATCATCTAACTCCAATAAGATTAGCCCACATCACAAAATTCCAAAACAGAGATGCTGGTGAGGATGTGGAGAAAAGGGAACACTACTACATTGCTGGTGGGAATGCAAACTAACACAGTCCTTTTGGAAAGATATCTGGAGAATACTTAGAAATCTAAAAATAGAACTGCCATTCAATCCTATAATTCCTCTACTAGGAAGACCAAAAATCATATTATAATGAAGATATCTGTATCAGAATGTTTATTGCAGCCCAATTCATAATTGCAAAGTCATGGAAAAAGCCAAGTGCCCATTGACCCACGAATGGATTAATAAATTGTGGTATATGTACACCATGGATTATTATGCAGCCTTGAAGAAAGATGGAGACTTTACCTCTTTCATGCATACATGGATGGAGCTGGAGAATATTCTTCTTAGCAAAGTATCCCAAGAATAGAAGAAAAAGTATCCAATGTACTCAGTCCTACTATGAAACCAATTTATAGCTTTCATATGAAAGCAATAACCCAATTACAGCACAGGAACATGGGGAAAGGGAAAAGGGAGGGGAGGGGAGGAGAGAGGAAGGGTGAAGGGAGAGTAATTGGTGGGTCCACACTTATGGTGCATCTTAGAAGGGTACAAGTGAAACTTACTAAACGTAGAATATAAATGTTTGCCCACAGTAATGAAGAAAATGCCATGAAAGCTATGTCAACCAGTTTGATGAAAATATTTCAAATTGTATATAAAACCAGCACATTGTACCCCATGATTACATTTATGTACACAACCATCATTTAATAAAAAAAGAAAATAAAGTTTAGAAAGAAAATAAGAAAAACAACTTTGTAAATCAAACTAAGTGACTTTAGTCACTTTTATAATGGAATTACTTTAAATTTGGTTGTGTTTTTGTTTCAAACAACTTGAAACTCTTTAATCAAAATTTTCAAAGAGTAGAGCACCAAAAGTGGAGCTGGTAGCAAATCATTATGGTCACCAAACCAAGGAAACTTGTTAATTAATCATTTCTCCACCTGCCCAGCATGGCTCAGTGTCAGTTCTCCCTGACCTCTGAGTGCTTAGAATCCTACCTGGCCAAGCAATTACCTGCTCACTAATGTGTGCTTTATGCACCCTCTATGGCCTGGTTTCCATCCTTGTCCCACTGTCCTACTACCCTGCCTATGATTCCCAAGATCACTTGCCCAGTAAATGAGATACAATCTAACAAGGCCATTTTATATGCTGGGTAACAGAAGTCACCAAGTGGCTATGGCATTATTCAGTCTTAGCAACTGGCCACAGTCTCTTCTGCACTATTTTCTACACCAGACTTGCTTGGCCTGGGAGCTCTTTATCACTGCAAAGTGACATTCCAACCACCCCAGCCAAAAGTTACAGCCAACCTTACTGATTGGCATAGCAGGACCTTGGGTCCATTGGGACCTTCTGGTCGCAAGCCATTTCCTGGGAAGGGGAGGAAACTTCACTCCACATACTTGCTTGGGCCTTTGTAAATGGTACTTCAAAAGGAGTCCCTCTGGACTTGGAGTCCATGAGCCAATGGACTTAAGCATGTCAGAGCTGGTTTCTCTGTACATATCCAATTCCAGTGCTTAGGGACAGGAACCCAGGCTGATGCCCAAAGGGAGAAAGCCTCACTTCCTTTAGGAAGAGAGCACACCTGACCCAGATGCCCAAGAAGGGGCAACTCTAGGCTTTTTGTTTTTCTTGCTTTTATTCCCTTCTTTGTTAGCCTTTTGCTGGGTTTGTTTACAAAAGAAGTATTTTGTTTAACCAAAATTAAAAATGGAAAAAAAAAGATGAAGATGGCCACGATCTAGCAGAAGGTAAAAAGACAAGAGAGAGAAAGAGAGGGCCAAACTCACCTTTTTTATAAGAGCACCAATCCCACCATGAGGATGGAGCTCTGATGGTCTCTTGGTCTACACATCTCTTAATATTGTTGCAATAGCAATTAAATCCTAATGTGAGTTTTGGAGGAGACAAACATCCAAAGCATAGCATTGGTCAAAGTTTCAGTTAGACAGGAGGAATAAAGTTTGAGAGCTATTGCATAGCAAAGTGATTATAGTCAGTGATAATGTATTATATATTTCAAAATAACTAGAAGAGTAAAATTCTCACCAGAAAAAATAAGTGAGATGAAAGATTTAATTAGCTGGATTTATCATCCCACATATTATGCCTATATCAAAACATCACAACACACCCCTTACATATATACAAAACTATAATTTTTCAATTAAAAATATTGGTTTGTTTATTTATCGGGTTTCTTTTTTTTAGAGACAGAGTCTCACTTTGTTGCCCTTGGTAAAGTGCCATGGTATCACAGCTCACAGCAACCTCCAACTATTGGGCTTAGGCAATTCTCTTGCCTCAGCCTCCTGAGTAGCTGGGAATACAGGCGCCCACCACAACACCGGGCTTTATTTTTGCTGCAGTTTGGCTAGGGCTGGGTTCAAACCGCCAATCTTGGTACATGGGGCTGGCACCCTACTCACTGAGCCACAGGCACCGCCTTAAAATTATTAATTGTTAAGATATTGTTCTTAAAGCCATCTAGGGGCAGTTATAGGCTAAATAACTCATCATTTAAAGCAGACTCAAGTTAGAAAGCTAAAAAATATTCACATGATTATAGTGTGATCAGAAAAGACATTTAAACATTAGAGAATGTAGGTTTTATTTGTTTGAGACAAGGTCTTAGGCTAGAGTGCAGTGGTGCCATCACAGCTCACTGCAACCTCCAATTCCTGGTTCAAGTGATCCTCCTGCCTCATCCTCCATAATAACTGGGACTAAATGTGCCCACCACACCCAGCTAACTTTTTAGTTTTTGTAGAGAGGATGTCTCCCTATTGCCCAGGCTAATTTCAAGCTCCGGGGCCTTGGCCTCCTAGGATGCTAGGATTTGCAGGCATGAGCCACTGTGCCTAGCCCAAAAACCTGTTTTTTTGGTCTATGTTTCAATCAATGATCCATTCATCATTTTATCACCCAGCACAATGTGGAATCCATGTGAGAAATCCTTGCCTCAGTGTGGCAAATCACATTTACACACTGAAAACGGGGCTTGGGGTTTGTTTCTCCTCTTCTGTGTGTGGCCCTTGTTGCATTATTCAGCCTTCTGTTACCCAGTACAATAAACTCCCCATTATCCAGAACTCAAGCAATTGGCATGCAAACCAGCCAAAAAAAAAAAAAAAAAATCAGAGTTTACATTTAGTGTGCTGTGCCATTAGTAAGTTTATACTTGGTGCATAGCCCCTGCAGTTCCCATGTGTTCTCTGGAGCCATTTTAAGTGTTAACTTGTGTTATGTGAAATTAAAAAAATATGGTGGTGAAGCTGAAAAGTGTATGGACTGTCATTTAACTAAAAGAGTACCATACGTTGCATTTACAAAGCTGTTCTATAAGACTTAAATTACAGTATAGTTATAAAACTATGTTACAGTAAGCAGTTTGTTTTTATTTCTGTTAATTTGCTTTTAATTCATATATTTCAATATTGAAGTCAATACAGAGCTATGGTATGGTATGCTATGGTGTTGGTGCCGCTATGTCATGCCAACACCACGCGCAGGAAACAGACGGTACACGGATTGAAAGTACAAGCTTGCAAGGTGAAGCACCCCAGAGGTGAAGGAGAGCCGAGACACCGAGTAACCTCCGTTGTGGCTGGAGAACACCTCTAACTACCTCTGCAACTATTTATTGAAATGCTGTCCCACAGGTGTGGGGCTGCCCACATACAAGAACTATGTGCTGAAGGATCACTACATGCTCTTTTCCCTGGGCTCTACTTTCACCCTTAAGCACCACAAATGTCCAACATTCAACACCTGCTTACCAACAACTGACACATCTTATCTTGTTAGACCACTGGATTGCTTGAGGGCTTCTCTCCAGGCTGCAAGATAGCTCCATATTGGCCAGGAGACTGTCCTGCTCCCAGCGTTTCTCTCAAGAACCCATGACTCGTCTTATAAGTATTGTATTCAGTCTACTACAGTATGGGATGGGATGGGATGGTATAAAGAATCAGTTAGATCTATTTTTTTTTTGAGACAGAGTCTCACTATGCCGCCCTCGGTAGAGTGCTATGGCTTCACAGCTTACAGCAACCTCCAACTCTTGAGCTTAAGTCATTCTTTTGCCTCAGCCTCCCAAGTAGCTGAGGCAAAAGTAGCACAATGCCCGGCTATTCTTTTCTTTTCTTTTTTTTTTTCTGGTTGCGGTTGTCATTGTTGTTTAGCAGGCCCAAGCTGGGCTCAATCCCCCCCATCTTTGGTGTATGTGGCTGGCGCCTTACTCACTGAGCCACAGGCACCAACCCAGGGGTTCTGAAGTTTTAATCAAATCTTGGCCATCACATTGTTTCTCAGGCAGGTCTGCACATTACACTGCATGCATCTCTAACAGATCACGAGTGTTTGAAGTGATTGCAGGTCCAACATGATAATTCATTAGTGATAGTATTAATTAATCCAAACTAGCATTACAGGAAAGAACTAAGCAGGTGGTTTATGTGCTATTGAGAAAATACAAATTGTTGCAGGATTTTGCTATTATTTCAATTTCTTTTCTGTATATTCAGTGCTTTTTAGAAAAAAAAGAACATGAAACTGAACCCCTATTTGGAAATGTTGAAGGAAGAAGAATAAAGTTTCCCCATCCCTGATATGTGTGTGTGTGTTTGTGTGTGATTGTATTATATATATATATGTATATATTTTTTTTCTTTTTTTGGCGAGATAGAATTGCTGGAACTACCATAATCCCTGGCTAATTTTTCTACTTTTAGTTGAGACAGTGTCTTGTTCTTGCTCAAGGTAGTCTCAAACTCCTCAGCTCAAAGGATCTTCCTGCCTCTGCCTACCAGAGTGCTGGAGTCACGGGAGCCACTGCACCTGGCCCTATCTCAGATTTTAAATAAAAATATTTATGCTGGCTCTGCACCTGTGGCTTAAGCGGCTAAGGTGCCAGCCACATACAGCCCAGGTTCAAATCCAACAACAATGGCTGAACCAAAAAATAGTCAGGTGTTGTGGCAGGCGCCTGTAGTCCCAGCTACTTGGGAGGCGGAGACAAGAGAATTGCTTGAACCCGACTCTCCAGGAGCTGGAGATTGCTGTGAGCTGTGATGCCGCAGCACTCTACCCAGGGCGACAGCTTGAGGCTCTGTCTCAAAAAAAAAAAAAAAAAAAAAATATATATATATATATATATATATATATGCTCTGTTTTGGGAATTTCAGAACACTATTTAGGATTCTGCACACAGCTGAGAGAATACATTATGCTTTGTTTTTTGAGCTGGAGGATACAAGAACCCAAGGGGTACTTAAAGCTTCAGGAATAAAATGATGCATTTTCATGCAGGCTCAATTTTACTCAATATACTATAGAGTGAGCTCACATTTTTTTTTTTTTTTTCAGTTTTTGGCCAGGGCTGGGTCTGAACCCACCACCTCCAGCATATGGGGCTGGCGCCCTACTCCTTGAGCCACAGGCACCACTCATAAATCTCACATTTTACAACAAAAACTAGAATTTTGTTTTGTTTTGTCACGGCTATTTTAGCTGGCCAGGGCCGGGTTTGAACCCTCCACCCTTGGTATATGGGGCCAGCGCCGTACCTGCTGAGCCACAGGCGCTGCCCCTAGAGTTTTTAAAGAAATGCCATTTTTCTTATTTGAGTTGCTGAATTAATGAATAAAATAAAGTAAAACCACAGTCGATTGTACTGAGGGATATCTTTATTAATCAATTCATATTAATGTGTTTTCGGATGAAGAAACTACCTTTGTTATAAAGTCTATAATCCAGCATGGAAAACCCAGGGGAAAATTCTAAGTGTCTTTAGTCATGCTAGAACTGAAGTCTTTGTTATGTTGACCAAAATAAATAATTACAAAATCCACCAGTCTAGAAAGTTGCAGGCTGTCCAAAATACATCTACTGCATTTAATAGGCATAAAGAGTTACCCATATGATCTACGACGCAGTGAGTTCCAGCTTTCAAGTATGTCAGCGTGAATTTCTCATTCTACTTGCTGTGCACGTAGCTGATTGGTGTGAATTTGCACTTTACCCAAAACACATATCAATGGACAGAGGAATGTCTCCATCACAAATGGCTCAGAAAGGGTATATGGAATATGGGTAAACCATGAGTTGAATGTTACAGTCTTCAAGCTGAGCATTCAACCCCTCTTCCATTTTTTTCCTACAAAATATGTTGCAAATTATATTGCATTTCCTTATAAGTATTTTATGTATTTAAGGCTTTTTCTTGACTTGCTTAGTGTTCTTTTTTTTTTGTTGAGACAGAGTTTCTCTTTGTCCCCCTTGGTAGAGTGCTATGGCATCATAGCTCACAGAAACCTCAAACTCTTGGGCTCAAGTGATTCTCTTGCCACAGCCTCCCAAGTAGCTGGGACTACAGGCACCCAACACAACACCTGGCTACTTTTAGAGACGAGGTCTCACTCCGGCTCAGGCCGGTCTCAAACTTGTGACGTCAGGCAATCCGCCCACCTCAGCCTCCCACCAGAGTGCTGGAATGACAGGCGTGAGCCAGTGTACCCAGACTGCTTAGTGTTCTGATTAACTTTCATTTCAAGCCAGTCAGGATATGTGGCTAATAAGACACATGTTTTCTGTAATATTTGTTTTTCTAGAAGCTTAAAGATTGAAAAGCTCTTTAAGTATTCAGTGTTTAGATATGCTCCACTGGCTTGTGGTTTAAAGATTTAGATGTTTTTCTTCACTCTTTGTATAGCAAGTATTACTTATTGATTATAGTATCTTTCCTTGCAATTCAGTCATTGCTTTCTAGGAATGTTAGAAAAAACTGTGGCCTGGACAATGTCTGTGGCTCGGTGAGTAGGGCACCTGTCCTATGTACCTAGGGTGGCAGGTTCAAACCTAGCCCTGGCCAAACTGCAATAACAACAAAAAATATAGCCAGGGACAGCACCTGTGGCTCATCGAGTAGGGTGCCGGTCCCATATACCGAAGGTGGTGGGTTCAAACCTGGCCTCGGCCGAACTTCAGAAACAGAAAAATAGCTGGGCGTTGTGGCGGGCGCCTGTAGTCCCAGCTACTGGGGAGGCTGAACCAAGAGAATCGCCTAAGCCCAGGAGTTGGAGGTTGCTGTGAGCTGTGTGACGCCATGGCACTCTACCAGGGCGATAAGTGAGACTTTGTCTCTACAAAACAAACAAACAAAAAGCCAAGCATTGTGGTGGGCGCCTATAGTCCCAGCTACTCGGGAGGCTGAGGCAAGAGACTCGCCTGAGCCTGGGATTTGGAGCCCAGGATTTGGAGGCGATTTGGAATCGCCTAAGCCCAGTGTGATGCCACGGCACTCTACTGAGGGCGATAAAGTGAGACTCTGTCTCTACAAAAAAAAAAATAAAAATAAAAAAAACTGTGTCCAACCAGTCCTCTTTATCTCTGGAAAATGATGTCTTAGCCTAGATTTATGCTTTCTTAAATACTAATTCAAATTAGTTTGTATGCTCTGAGAATATACTAACCTGAAAATAAAGAAAATGCTCTGGATATTGAAAGAGTAAGCCAGGAGCAACCTAGGATTTAAATTTTTCCACAGATATTGCATAAAATAAACAATCTCAGCATAATAATTAGAGCTGATAGCACATGTAAACAGCTGTGATTATGATATTTTTCTGGAAATCTTTAAAGCAAGTACCTACTGCTTTTTTTCCTTTCATTTTCTCTCTCTCTCTTTCTCTCTCTCTCTCTGTCTTTCTTTCTTTCTCTTTTTTTTTTTTCTTATTGAAACAGACTCTTACTCTGCTGCCCTGGGTAGAGTGCCACCGCATCATCATAGCTCACAGCAACCTCAAACTCCTGAGCTTAAGCAATCTTTCCACCTCAGTTTTTCTATTTTTAGTGGAGACAGGGTCTCATTCTTGCTCATGAGGTCAAGCAATCCACCCACCCAGGCCTCCAGAGTGCTAGGACTACAGGCCTGAGCCACCACACCTGGCCTGAAATCTATTTGTGTTTTTTTTTAAGACACAGAGTCTGACTTTGTCACCCTCGGTAGAGTGACGTGGCATTACAGCTCACAGCAACCTCCAGCTCTTGGGCTCAGGCAATTCTCTTGCCTCAGCCTCCCAAGTAGCTGGGACTATAGGCACCTGCCACAATGCCCAGCTTTTTGTTGTTGTTGTTGTTGTTGTTGTTGCAGTTTGGCTGGGGTCAGCTTTGAACCTGGTATATGGGGTTGGCGCCCCACTCACTGAGCCACAGGCACTGACCTTGAAATCTATTTTTTTAATAATAAAAAATAGATTGTTCTCCCTCACTCTCCAAAGAAAGTTGTGGTAGCTGCCAATGCAAAAACAACAAATTGCTGCAGAGAAAAAGAGGATGGGGGCTCAGTGCTGGCCACATACACAGAGGCTGGAGGGTTCAAACCCACTTGGGCGTGCTAAACAACAATGACAACTACAACAAAAAAAATAGCTGGGCATTGTGGTGAGTGCCTGTAGTCCCAGCTACTTGAGAGACTGAGACAAGAGAATCGCTTAAGTCCAAGAGTTTGAGGTTTCTGTGAGCTGTGATACCATGGCACACTACCCAGCGCTACAGCTTGAGACTCTTATCTCAAAAAAACCAAAACACAAAAAAGGCTTGGCGCCTGTGGCTCAACGGGCTAGGGCGCCAGCCACGTACACCTGAGCTGGCGGGTTCGAATCCAGTCCGGGCTGCCAAACAACGACAGCTGCAACCAAAAAATGGCCGGGTGTTGTGGTGGGCGCCTGTAGTCCCAGCTGCTTGGGAGATGGAGGCAGGAGACTCTCTTGAACCCAGAAATTGGAGGTTGCTGTGAGCTGTGATGCCACGGCCCTCTATCCAGGGTCACAGCTTGAGGCTCTGACTCAAAAAAAAAAAAGAAAGAAAGAAAGAAAGAAATGGACCCAGAAAGGAAGCATAAGAAAATGAAGATACTGTCTATTGGTTTCGCGGAGAGTTTAGTACTTAGCAAAGGTGGTGTATTATCTGAAATTACTGAATTCTGGCCAGTATAGCCTAGTAATGAGAACAAAAATTGGCTCTTTGTGGATTCCCAGGGAATAGGTTTTGGGAAAATAAACAATTGCATCAGTAGTTATTGTATTATTATAGAATTCACAAGCTACTGGTCGGGCATGGACTTGTATAGTCCCAGCTACTTGGGAGACCAAGCTGGCCAAGACCAAAGAGAGGTCTGGCCTTTCTCCTCAGCTCTTGGGAGGTGACCTGTAAGCTCTTGGCATGTCCTGCCTAATTAAGAGTGTCATTGTTTATCTGGGGACCTTGAGCTACACCAGATAGTCTCCCATTAATTTATGGTAGAGTCTTTAGACCACACAGTGACTGCTCTTTGTCAGGCCTGCCACATGGGCAGTCAATTGTGGTTACTGCCCAGGCCCCAGTAAAATCCCAAGGTCAGCTTCTCTGTTTGGCCATACTGACTTTTGAGTTTGAATGGGTGAGTGCGATTTTAAGGTACCACACAATGGGGGAAGCAGTGACAGTGCAGAGCTCAGCCCCAAGTAGCGCTTTCCACATGACACTAGGACCCTGCCTAACCTCCCCAGAGCAGTAGAGAAGGGGAGAGGCCAAAAGGGACAGAAAGGCTGATCTGGGTCTGCACATGCAGGTGGGACTGACAATTTGTCAGTGGGGTGTGCCAGTGTCTCACCTGTCTCCACAGGTGGCAAGGCCTGGGAGGAGGACATGAGCCTGAGACAAGAAAAACATGAAAGACACTAATAGTCGACTTTCCAAACAATGGGATAAAGACGCGTATGGTTTTTTCCCTATGATCGGTCATTCTTTAAAGAATGATTACTTTCAGTTGTGTTACTTTCAATTATAACAGTTACCTTACACTTGCTTTTGTTCTTTCTTTAATCATAAATCTAAAATTACCTTTAATACCACCCCAGCCCCAGAGCTTTCAAGCCTTTCCCATAGTAGCTGCCACTGGGACGTGTCTTTCCAATCTCACAGGATACATTATGTGTATGTTCCTTAATACAGGCCAAGAGGCACCTGGGGCAGGCGTTGAGGGCCGTTAGAAGGAGGCTAGGGGTCCTTGGGGGAGGCCAGGAACCGTTGGGAGTCCACGAGTGCACACAGGGCGGGTCCTAGGGACAACCAGGACCAGAAAGTGGGGTCCAAAGAGTGGATGCTGTTGCAACCCTCACACACGGTCGCCCAGCAACCTGCAGGCTTTGCTCCCATCAGGCGCCCCAGAGGTGAGCAGCCTCTTGCATTTCTGTGTATTCAGCTGTTAGTGGCAGAAGCCTGAGCTGATGGGGGAAAAACCAGGCACCCGGGCGCAGCCTCGTGCCTCGGTCCCTCTGCGAGCAGCTTGGCGAGGACGCAACTCCGTCCGACCCCACTGCGCGGAGCAGGTCTGGTCCTCGGAAGAGTCTAGCCTGCACAGAGCTCATAAGCTTGTCTCCAAGACCCGGGGCGTGACTGCTCAAAGCCAGGAGGCCGCCACCAGAAGACCGCGACGTCCGCGGAAGGAGCGCAGGATGGATTGGACTCTGTCGCCTGTCTTACTGTGGCTGTTTCCCGACCTGTTTGAGCACAGGCTCCAGTTTTAGAGATCCTCGAGGATGAGAACAGGGAAAACATTTGATTTCTGAACAGTGCTTTCTCCACCCATTCACTCCCGGAGAGCTAGAGGCCAGGTGACCTTTGTCCACCTTCTTCCTGAAATTGAAGCCTGTGTCATCCAGCATAAATCCCTTTTATTATATGGTTGCCTTTTTTCTCCCTTGTGCCTCCATGGGGGCAGACTGCTGCCCCTGTATTTGTTCATGCCTTCCTGTATCCACACTCTTGGGTGAACCCTCCTATCCTGATGCTGAGCTTGGACAGGTGACTTGCTTGGTCAATGGGACAGTAGTAAAGGTGATGCAAGAGGAAAATTGAAGATTATGTGCTGCGTCTGGAAATTTGACTCCATATGACCAAACCCTGATTATCTTGATAGATGACAACTATCAGGACCCCTAAAGACCCTGTTAGAGAGAAGCCATCCAGGCTCATCCAGTTCCTGGCAGGCCTGCCACCTGACCCCCCAGACATGTGAGTAAACTCAGCCCAGATTAGCTGAGTCTGGTAGAATCTTGGGCTAAATAAGTGCTGTTGATTTGATGTAGATTGTAACATAGCAGCATATAATTTACATACTATTCAAAACATTAGATCAAAGCTCTTCTTTCACCACCACCACCCCCAACTTACACCCTCCTCAGACCTGACCCAGTTACTATTAACGCCAAGACTTGAGGAGGTTCAGTAAGGTTTCGAAGCAAGTATATTTTCTTTATGGACCCCTGCATCAGAATTGCCTAGAGAACCTTTTGGAAATAGCCAGGAATCTTTGAGAGCACAGTATGAGACTGTTTAATGTGACCAATACCTCTGTCCTTAGGACACATTTCAACAGTTTTCCTTTGTCAGCCACAGTTATTACAGTGTCCCTACCTACCCCAATCCCTTGGTGTTACCTAGACATTGTCCTAAGAATATAACCTGGGGGATTTGGAGGACACCATCACCACCACCACCAGCAGCACTGATGCACACTGGGAAGTCCCGCTTCCCCATCCCCTCTCCTCCTCCGGTCAGTGCTCTGCTTCAAGCCACTGACAACATTGACCTTCTCTTGGGTTTATCCTCATGACCCAAGCATTTCTGAGGCCTGAAAATGGTGCTGGAGGAACAATCGCGGTGAGGTCTTGGAAATGGTCTTCCCACATTGATTTTGAATTCAGGCATTAACTGAAGGGAAATCAATTTTACAGCAATTCCCTCTCTGCAGTACTCCTGAGCTCACATTTCTAAGAAAAAAACAGTCAAGATTCATGTCCTAAAGCAGCGGTTCTCAACCTGTGGGTCGCGACCCACAGGAACTGTATTAAAGGGCTGCAGCATCAAGAAGGTTGAGAACCACTGTCCTAAAGGGTATGAAATCAGTCTTCTCAGCACCCTATATTTGCAATCTCCCTCCTCCACTAGAGACACCCACCACTGCTTTACATGACATGGACTCTTCCAAGTACTGGTTAAGAGTCTTCAAAAGTCCTTGCCAGCTGCCCAGCTCAGTTCTAACCCCACAGGCTCTGTGCTTATTATGGCTGGAACTCTGAGGACCAAGGGCTGACCTTGATGACTTGGAACAAAGAGATTATGTGAGCCTGAGATGTCCTGAAACATGGAGTTTCTCTATGTCAGGCTCAGGTCAGTCAGTCTTGTCCACTTTTACCAAGAGCTTTTCTGCCAAAGACCTTGACAGATGCTGTTGGGTTGTGTCCTTAGCCACTAAGATTTAGGCAACACTGAAGTAGGACAAGGCAGCTTCTTAAACCCTACATTGAAATACACAAGTTACATACAAAAAAAGCATAAAAGTAAGCAAAGATAGAATTATGAAGACCTGATTATGCTGGTGTGTTACAGAAGACCAGGGACCACTCTTCAGTTGTCTATGGATGGCCCAAGGCCAACTGCCATAGCCTTCCTGTGGCTGAATGGAGAAGCCTCCTTCAAGTAGTTCCAAGTTCCTTTTTCCTTTGAATATCCAGTGTCCCCGAAAGTCACTTTGTTCTACTAAAGTCCTTTATGCCTTCCTTTTTCCTAGTAATGTCTAGGCCTTCAGATTTCAAGGCATTTGAAGGCTCTCTGCTCAGTAATATTTATAGAACCATCATTTAAGACACCTTTTTAAAAAGTGACATGTAAACTCTGAGAGTGGTATTACTGTTTCTTGAGAAGGAAGAGAAGAAAGGAAGGAAATGTTGTGTGCCTGCCACATGCTGCATGCACCCTGTGGTTGGCCATTTAAGATGTCTTTTGTCCTTGAACAAGATCACACACATTACCATCCTTGTATATGTGTAGACTTGAAGTATATTTGGTTTTTGTCTGAGATGATTGCCAAAGAGTGCCAGTGAGGTTATAGATGATTTTCAATAAATTGCCTCAAACTTCTGGTTCTTCAAGCTAGAAGACCAGTGGATTTTCTCCAGATTTTAGCTATCCTGCTTGGGATAGACTGAGGAATATCCTCAAAGATAAAAGCTGAAAAAAATAAGAAACTTGCCTAAGTAGTTTTCTTCTTAGGAGTCAACTCATCTCCAGAAACCACCTGCCTTTGTTTTCTCCCCACTATTTTCCAGCTATAGTTTTTTACATTTTCTCCACAGTTTTTAGTGGTTATCCACAGGCAGCTATGTCTGATAGGAGCTGCTTGCCCATTGCAAAAAGCAGTTCCATTCTGTTAGCAAAGTTTTAGGAAATATGGGTAGGTAAAGTTTTGTTACTGACCCCAAATTAAAGACTGTACTTGCACAGAAACATTGCCCATGAAGTGGTCAATTTGGGAAGTTATATGTGAACTCTAGGAATGCTGCCATCACTCAAAACATGTTTGGGACTCCTTGTTGGAAGTTTCCCTTGGAGCCAGCTAAGAAGTTATATAAGAATTTGACCTCATTCCTACAGAATTTCCATTTTCCACCTGAAATGTTGTTAATACAGTTTGGGTGCCCCTTTATTCACCTACACAAGACAGATGCCTTTCCAATTGTCTTTTCTCCAAGTTACAGAGTAAGTTCCTGAAGGATGGGAAAGTTTTCTAGTTCTCTGTTAGATCCCATATTCCTGGATTAATGCAGGGCATATGATGGGTTTTTAGCAAATATTGTTGAATAGTAAAAATACATGAAGCAATAGTTTACCTTATTTTTCTATTTAGTTTTGGAGCAAACATGGCAAGCAATGGCTTTTTATTTGATTATTCTATGCATAGATGATTACTGGCCAAAGAGAGCAACTTTCCATTTCATGGAGGAATGAATGCTTTCTGGCAAGTCAAACCTTGCAGCTTTTTTGTAAATATCGTATCAAAGCAGGTTAGCAATTGCTCGTTACCACATCAACTTGCAAATAAACACTGAAAAGCAATTTTTAATGAGCAGATTAGCAAAGGTTAATGATTATTATGAATAATGAAAAACTGAAACCTGCAGCTCCTTGTTGCTACTAAAAATGCAATTTAGGAAAATTTAATATTTTCACATTTTAACATCTTAAATGTTCTCTGCCAATTGATTGAGTTAACCACAAGAATGGTAGGAACTTTACAGTCAATATTGTGTAGAATATTAAAAATAGGGAAAAGGTGGCACCTGTGGCTAAGTGAGTAGGGCGCCAGCCCCATATACCAAGGGTGGTGGGTTTAAACCTGGCCCGGCCAAACTGCAACAACAAAAAATAACTGGCACCTTGTAGTCCTAGCTACTCAGGAGGCTAAGGCAAGAGAATTGCCTAAGCCCAAGAGTTGGAGATTGCTGTGAGCTGTAACGCCACTGCACTCTACCGAGGGCAATAAAGTGAGACTCTGTCCTTAAAGAAAAAAATAAAAATAAAACAAAATAAAAATAAAAATAGGAATCAGACATGGTGTCTCACTGCTGGCTCATCCTAGCACTCTGGAAGGCCAAGGCCAGTGGATTGCTCGAGCTCAGGATTTCAAGACCAGCCTGAGCAAGAGTGAGAACCCATCTCTACTAAAAATAGAAAAACTGAGATAAGAAGATCTCTTTGAGTCCAAGAGATTGAGGTTGCTGTGAGCTATAATGATACCAAGGCACTCTACCTGTGCAACAGAGTAAGACTATGTCTCAAAAAAAAAAAAAATTAAAAAAACAAATTGAGAATAGGGAAATACATGAACTATAAACTATCCTGACTCCACTTAATCAACTTATTACATTGCTAATATATACAACAGTTACAAAACCTATAATACTGTGGAGAAATACTGATTGTAAGCAATAAGAGGAAAAGACAGTTGGCTATATATTGTGCTTATAGTTTCTCTTTCCTGATTACACTGCCTGATAAGGTCATTGCCATAATACAAAGTAATAGTAATAGTGGGCTTCCATGTCTTGTTTCTGACTTTGGTGAAAATGCCTCTGGAATTTTTCCATTGTATCAGGTGACTACTGCTCAGTAACACACTCTCTTAAAGCTAAGTTGATTAAAACAATAGTAATTTTTTTTTTCTTTGCTGTTCACAAATATACACCTTTTGACTGAAATGATTTGTATCTGTTCCCTATGGTATCAGCTGAGATGGCGCCTACTGGACTGGGATAATCTACTTTCAATATAGATCACTCACTTGGCTGGTAAGTTAGTGCTGTCTGTCGGCTGAGAATTCAACTGGTCTAGGGCTGGGGACTAGGGACTTTGGTTCTTATTCATGTGGGCCTCTCTTCAGCTACTTGGCTTCCTCATTAAATGATGGCTGAATTCCAAGAGCAAATGTCCCAAGTGACCCAGTCAAAAAGGGATGATATTGTTATGCTCTGTCTTAGAAATCACATAGCTTTATTTCCATTGTACCTTATTAGTTGAGGGAGTTGCAAAGTTCCACCCAGGTGAAAAGCGAGAGCGCATACAGTTGCAATGTCATATAAAATGAACAGGTGACATGAGAGACATTTATGTTCTAAAGTTGATATTTTAACTTTTCTTACTAATAAAGACTTCAAAACAACTCCTCTTGTTACATATTATCTGTATGCTCTTTGTATATATTCTTGCTTAATGTTTTTATCCTATTTTTCTGGGTTTCTACCCCATAAAGTAGGCGTTTAGGAGTTAGATATGATACAGTATAATGTTTGCCACCAAGGAATACATCTCTAAAGAACATAGCTTACCTTTCCTGTTTTTGAACTTTTTACAAATGGAATCAGCTATCAGGAGTAATTTTCTGTTGCACTTCTTTTGCCCAAAGTTGTGTAAGATTTGTACATGTCATTGAGTGTAGCTGTGCTTTTTGTTCATTTTCATTGTCACCTGGCACTTTATGATATAAATACACAACAGTTTATCAACTATACTGTAGAAGATAGCCCTGGCCCTTTCTAGGTTTGTCAATTAGCAATTTTGTCCACATATCCTAGTGCAAATGTGCATGAGTTTCTTTGGTGTATACCCTCAAGAGCAAAAATGCATGGCTCAGTGCCTGTAGCTAAAGCAGCTAAGGCACCAGCCACATACACCAGAGCGGGCGGGTTCAAATCCAGCCCGGGCCTGCCAGACAACGACAACTACAACAAAACAATAGCCAGGTGTTGTGGCGGGCACCTGTAATCCCAGCTACTTGGGAGGCTGAGGCAAGAGAATTGCTTAAGCCCAGTGGTTGGAGGTTGCTGTGAGCTGTGACGCCATGGCACTCTACCCAGGGCAACATCTTTAGACTGTGTGTTAAAAAAAAAAAAAAAAAAGCAATAATGCAGATGCTTATGTTACTAAATAATGACAAACTGTACCAATGTATACTACTACCAACTAGTTTTGAGAGAGATACTGAGAAAAAGTAAGTTCTAAGAGAACAGAGATCTTCTCAAGGAGGCCCCAAGGATATACCTGCAAGGTCCTCCCCGTGGTGCCTCAGCTCTTGAAAATGTGTAAACTTTATTTCCTGGGACCTGGAGGCTGATACTTGCTTCCGCTTTTGTGAAAGCCTGAGGTTCTGTAAAAGCCAGAGCCTAGTTCTTCAGCTCGATTCAAACCGACCAATAAGAAAGATACCCGTGGGCCAGTTTTTGACTGGGGATAAAAAGGAGAAGATTGAGCCATTTGGGACAGTCTTTTGAATTCTGTGCTATCACTTTGAAGGCTGAAATAAAGCCTTTCCTCTTCTAATCAAGGTGTTTGGGTATTGTTTCTCTCCATTGGGCCTTGTCTTCCTACAACAGTTTTAGAATTCCTGTTGCAAACCCTTGTTACCATTTGATTTTGCCAGGTTTTTTCTTGTTTATGGTAAGATTGCAGTGAAAAACACCTCTAATCCTACCTTAATCTCACTTTATTGCTGCAGTCTCCAACCCCTGGGTCACTGACCTATTACAACTTGGGCACAGAGCTCACCTCTGAGCCAGGGCTCTGTGCCCCCAACCCCTGTCACTGCAAAAATTGTCTTCTATGAAATTTATGAATGGGGCCATACAGCAGGGAGTGAGCGGATGTGAGGAAATTAGAGATTGGGAACCCTGAGCACCCAAGAAAAACACTCAAGAACAAAATAGAGCTTAGGAGTTTAACTGAGCAAAGAAACAGCAGCTTAGCTTTTGTGTTTCAGTTGGTTTTTAATAAAAATAGCTTTGCTGACTAATAACAAGTCTGTATAGTTCTTGCAGAAAACAGGTTTGAGGAAGGAAACAACCATTGCAGCTTTCCCACTTAAAGGTTAAATGGTCCAGGCGCATAGGAATTCAAATGGCCATTACAGGAGCAACATGGCAAGGTCTGACAAGTAATTGATCAAGCCTGGCAGCCAGCAGTTCTCCCTGTAAAGGGATAAGGCTCCAGCCCTGAAGGGCACAGGAACGCAGAAACCCTGGGAGAGAGGTGGGTGTTGCAAAAGTCCCTGGGAATAGTGTGCACAACCAAAACCACAGAAACAGAGGGAGGACCTCCTGGGCAGAGGTAAGTGGAAGGACTTCTTTCTCTACCAGCTTCCTTTTGCCAATGTGGGCATTGGCATCAGCTGATTTGCCCCACAGGGGAACAAGAGGACTGCCATCCCCTTTGGACCCTGCTGAGTGAGGCCAACCAAGCAGATGTGGGCACATCCTGTTCGCTTTAAGGTTCCATTCCTTGTTTTTCAAGAATGCACAGGCTTGGCAGCACCCGTGGCTCAGTGGGTAGGGCACTGGACACATACACTGAGGCTGAAGGGTTCAAACCCAGCCTGGGCCAGCTAAAAGAGCAATGACAACTGCAACAACAACAAAGAAAAAGAAATAGCCGGGCATTGCGTTGTGGCAGGTGCCTGTACCTGTAGTCTCAGCTACTTGGGAGGCTGAGACAAAAGAATTGCTTAAGCTCAAGAGTTCGAGGTTGCTGTGACACCGTAACACTCTACCCAGGATGACAGATTGAGATTCTGTCTCCAAAAAAAAAAAGAAGAATAATGCACAGGCTAAACTATCAATTAAGGAAGAGGAGATAATATAAGATACTGTAGTCATACGATTGTTAATGCAGCCCACAGGCTGATCTTGCTCAGTTCTTAGCTGCTCACAGATCTCTCACCTAAAATTGTCATTGAGAGAACTCAATAAAATCTGAGTGGTCAAAGTACACGGGTCTACATTGTGTTTGACCACAGTAGATGAAGGACACCTGGTCCCACCTGTAAACTTTCTCTGTTTTGTGTCTTTATTTTCCTTATTTGGTCGATTCCACTTTAGCAGGTACCTCACTGTCCTGGTGGGGGGTTGGTCCCCAACAAGTGGAGAGGCCATCCAGGGAAGCAGCTTCATCTGTATTGACAGCCACCAGATACTCCCCATCGCGCACATCACTGGCTGAGCCCTATTTCCCCCATCCCTTCACAATCACTGCCCCCTCTCCCACACACACACACCATCCATGGAAAAAATTGTCTTCCATGGAACTGGTCCCTAGTGCCAAAAAGTTGTGGACTACTACCTTACTGCATGCTACCTTTTAAAAATGCAAAACTGTTGCCTCCTTCAGGGAGTCTTCTCTCTTGGATACAATAGCTTGAGGTTGTTGTACAAAAGTATTTGGCTCCATGTATGGCAGACCAGAGACACAAAGTGTGTGAACCCAAGTCTAGGTCATTTCATTCTGCTTACAGGCTGGCTAAATCTAGCTAGAGTTCTTGTCTCTAAGCTTGACTGTGCTTAAAGCAGCGAAGAGTCATACCATCATTCTAAATTTTTCCTAGCATTCCCCTGATGTGACAGATTTGGTCAAATTTTGGTCAACCATCCAAAGTAATGCAGACTAAACCGTTTTCCACCATGTACCATGAGGTAGCAGCTTTTTGGCGCATGCCCAGTTATGAAATCAGGTGCTCTTACAGTGGAAGAAGGGAAGGTGCACATTGGTGTACACCTGCACTTCTGCCCAAGCTCCCTTCTGCCTTCATTTTCTTTTTTCCTTATTATTTTTTGGGTTTTTTTTTAAGTCTTTACATTGTCCAAATTCTTGAGCAATAAAGCTGGGTTGATAATTCATTCTCTCATTCTACTGTACTCTAGTTGTCACTGTTACTGGGGTACAGTCAGGTGTCCTTTTACTACTTGGCTGCTTTCAAGAACAGTTTTGTTTTTGGTGTTTCTGTGATTCTTCCACAATGTAAATAAAATGGATTTTTTTTAATGATCCTACTTAGTACACATTAGGAGGTATATTTGTGGGTTCATGAGAATTTCAGAAAATTCTGTTTTATTTATTTAAGACCAACTTTCCCCTTTCTCTTTTCTCTCTTTGCAACTCCATTTAGGTTGTTTGAGTCTCTCCTTTTACCATCTATATCTTCTCTTTTTAATTTTCTATCCTCCTAGCTCTGTTTCCTTTCTAAGGAATTTCTTCATATATATTTCCAGTTCATTACTCATTTTTTAACCTGCTCATTGAGTTTTAAATTGAGATGTATTTTTTGCTTCTAAATTGCAAAAGCAGAGTATTAATAGATTATTTTAAAAGGCAACTTATTTAACAGAATTTTTATGTATATGAAATGATATATAACAAATACTAATGCCAAAAAATAATCCTTTGTAAGGGATTTTGAGGTGTAGGGATCATAGCAAAGCCTATCTTTTTTCCCTTTTGTTGGTTTGCTGAAGGATCAACTCACAATTATGGTAGATTAATAAGAGAAAGGTTTATTTCCAAATACCATGTGCATGGGAGGAATCACAAAAATGATTACCCAAAACCTCAGTGATGGTTAAACTTAAAGATGCCTTTTAGAAGGGAGTGGGAAGAATGTGGAAAGTATATGTGCTGCAAGTGGTTGCTAGGGGGGGATGTGTGTAAATGAGTGGAAACAGATTGATTTGTAGATTAACCTGAGAGACAGTTCTCCTGCTTCAAATGACCTTAGGGTCAAGTCTATTAATGTGCAATATAAAAGTCAGCAGCCCTTTCTGATTCTAAATCACAGTTACTCAGGTTTTATAGATGAGAGGCCAATGCTTTCTTTTCTTTTTTTTTGTTTTTTGGCTGGGGCCAGGTTTGAACCCGTATATGAGGGAAGTGCCCTGGTCTTTTGAGCCACAGGCACCCACCCAGTCAATGCTTTCTGATCATGAATGGTCTTTGATTCAAAATATTCTTCATACCAAGGAATCATATTTTAGGATGAAATTTCCTTTGCTCCTTCAGAGCCAAGTATCAAACTAGCCCATTCCCATTCATTTCTTCAGGTTTTCAAGCCTATGCAGGATCCTTGTATGGCCTCGAGGGTTGGAGGACTACTTTCTCTTGCTGAAACCTGTAACTTTGTTTGTAAATCATAAATGGAAGACATCTCTTGGGGTGTGAGGGATTATTGAATGGAAAGAAATGCAGAGGAGAACAGTTGAGAAGGTAATGAAGGGAATATGATGATGGACACTTCTTTGCAAGTGTGAACTGAACTAGCCACCCATGGAGAGGAGAGTGTTTCTTGGGACATTTATCTTTCAGTTAGGGTGCAGCAGGAGAGGATGCAGTTATAGCTTTTCCCTTGTCCTCATCTCGTTTACAAAATTTCTATACGGGGTAAGACAGAAAACTTTGGTGAGTTTTCCGTGGGTAGTACAGTAGAGATGGGTACCACTCACACAGGATGGACTCCAGAGACCTCATGGCCTCTGGGACAGGCCCCAAATCTTCATGAGAATGGAATCTGTTGATGAGGCTCCACTAAATGAGGCTGAACTGAGACTTCTCTCTGGAGGGGTTTCTGAGCTGTCAGTGGATTCTTTCCACTTGTTCCGTTTCTATAGCCTAGTGCCTGTGATTCTTGCTTTAAACAAAAGCTTTCCTTGTTGCCATTGCTTTCACTTGTGTTCCCAGAAAATAGTTATGTATTAGTTATCTGCCTCTACAATAGAAATGTAACTGCCCAAGGTCACAGGTTTGATCTTCACTCACTGCTCTAGCCCCATTGCTTAGAATGAAGTCTAGTCCAATGTTGAGTTATTATTTTACTTGAGATTATTTGCAAAAGTAGGATTGGGTAATTCTGAGGCTGATCAGGTGGCTTCTGTGGCTCAGTGGGTAGGGTGCTGGCCCCATATACCGAGGGTGGTGGGTTCAAACCCAGCCCTGGCCAAACTGCAACAAAAAAAAATAGCCAGGTGTTGTGGGGGTCAGCTGTAGTCCCAGCTACTCAGGAGGCTGAGGCCAGAGAACTGCCTAAGCCCAGAAGTTGGAGGTTGCTGTGAGCTGTAATGACACAGCACTCTACTGAGGGTAATAAAGTGAGACTCTGTCTCAAAAAAAAAAAAAAAAAAAGAAAATGGATCTCTAATAGTCTCTTCAAAAAGTATAATTTAAAATGTCTCAATTACCTAGGAATAAATTTACCAAAAGATGTACAAAACTTCTACAGAAAAAATTGTAAAATTTTATCGAAGGACATAAAAACGAGAAAATAGACATATTGTTCATGGATTGAAAATAATATTGTAAATAAGTCAATATTGGTCTAAATTATAGAATCAAGGCAATCCCAACATGTTTTATGTGGTACTGGACAAACCCACTGGAATTGGCTATAAAATATATATGACAATGTGAATAGGTAAGTAAAAGCCAAGACTCTATTGGAGAAAAGGAGAAAGATGAGAGAGGATTGCCCTGCCCCATACCACAACAGAGTACAGAGTTCCAGTAAATAGAATGTGGCACTGGGCCAGGAGAAAAATAGACCAAGGAGAAAAATAGAAAGGCCAGGATCAAACTCTACATGAATGGGCTCAGGACTTTTGAAAGGAAGCAGTTCTGAACAATGAAAAAAGGACAAAGTACTTTCAACACAGTGCTGAGGATTGTGGTTGTTATTTCAAAGGATTTTATATGATTGTGAAACCATTTGACATAATACTGAAGTTAGACTCTAAAACCAACAGAAGGGAAAACTTTGCACAGGGATTTATCATAAATGTTCAAAGTGACTATGTTGGTAATGGTGAAAAACTGGAACCCAAGTAACCACTGCAGTATACTGATGTTGTGAATGACCCCACAGGAGATAGCAATGAAGAATGAAAAGTACAAAGATGCTAGGTGGAGATGTCAGGTGCAGTGGCTCAAGCCTGTAATCCCAGCACTGTGGGAGGCTGAGGTGGGAGAACTGCTTGAGCTCAGGAATTCCAGATTTCTCCGAGTGAGATGCTGACTCATGAAAATAAATAAAAAACCCAATCGGGCGCCTCTGTGAGTGCCTGTAATCCCAGTGGCTTCTAGAAGCTAAGGGAGCAGGATGCCCATAGCCTCAGTGTGAGGTTGCAGTGAGCTATGATGCCACTGCACTCTGCTTATGGCATAGTGGGACTGTCTCAACTAAAAAAAAAAAAAAAAAGAAAAAGCACTAAGACAACATTATTGAGGGAGAAGCAAGTCACATAAGATGTGTTATTTTATTTATAGGTGGCTCAAAAACCAGAAAATTAAAAAATTCATGATTAAAAAGGTATACTTAGGTGCTAAAATGATAAAAGTCAATGAAGGAGCATAAACTCTTTTGCACACCCAGCAGCTTTCTCTGGTCCCTACACTTTTCCATTTCATAACCTATGTCAGAGGCTTAAATTTGATTCTTACTTTTCAACATATGGCTATCTTTCGTTAACTATTTTCACGTATCATGCATTTCATAATTTAAAAATGTTTTTGAATACTAATAACAATGACATAGGATAGTTGTTCCTTACATGCCCAGACCCAGGCCAACTGCTGCATATCACAACCTCATTGAATAATACAATCCCACCATCCCCATTTGTTAGTGAGCTGCTTGGGCTAGAGACATGGTATCCCGCCCAGAGCCACACATTAGAAATGGGCCAAACAATGCTTTAATCATTCTGTGTGTCCTTTTCCAAAGCCCTCCTTTCAACCTCACTACACACAATCATCTGTCAATGGTGATGAAATGGCCAGTCCCTCACAGGCCACCTAGACACACAAGGGTATCCTTGGTGCCCGGCTGTGGCCCAGACCAGACCCAGTCCCATCAACTTGTAAGGAGACCACACCTAAACTGACCTCAAGGAGATCAGTACATTCTCAAAACACTGTGTGAGCCTACAGCTTTGAACTAGGAGGGAATTAAACAGAAGTTTGGAACAAGGCGGTGCCTCAAATACCCATTGAAGCCTCAGGCTTGCAAAATGGAATTTGCCTCTCCAATTCTAAATAAAGTCTATCAGATTTACTCATAACTTTTTCTATTCACTCAGGAAATACGATTCTTGACCAAGTGTCAGCTTCTGTGATAGGCCAATAACAATGGCGATGCTAAGATTTGCCCTGGTTATTCGTGATGTACTAGAAAAATGTGTTTACTCCAGAGTCGTAAAGGTACTTAGGAAGACGTAAGAATAGGGGAAACCCTAGAGTTCTGTGTGGGGTTTAGTTTCTCTAACTGTGGGAGACAACCCCCTACAAAAAATAGAACACATAGTCTTAAGGCATGTAATATTCACAGCAATCCACATTTCTTAAGATTGAACTAATAAAGCAATTCTATTTTTGGGAAAAACCTGCTACCTGGAAGGAGATGGAGAATTGAGACTCATAAGCCAAATTAAATGCAGTGCCAGGGAGTGAAGGGAAAGAAGGTTTCCGGCTCACCTTAGCAATAGCCTTAAGCCAGGTACAGCAGCAGTCATTAAAACTCAAGGATGCACATAGCAGAAAGTTGCCAGTGGCAGGAAAACACTAAGGGGCAGAGATCATCACTTATGAGCTGGCCCCCCACCTACATTAGATGTGAACCATCAGGCCAAAGAGAAACCAAATCCCCAGCAACCGGAGGTCAGTGAGTACATACACTGAGGCTGGTGGATTCCAGCCCGGCCCAGACCTGCTAAACAATGACAAATAGCTAGGTGTTGTGGCGGGCACCTGTAGTCCCAGCTACTGGGGAGGCTGAGGTAAAAGAATCGCTTAAGCCAAGGAGTTTGAGATTGCTATGATACCACAGCACTTTACTGAGGGCAACATAGTGAGACTGTCTCCAAAATAAAGTCTGAATTGGCTACCTATTGCCAACTGTAATAGCTTGAACAAATGGATTCTGCAGCCATGGGGTAGCTGTTAGATATCCCAAGACTGGGGTGACTGGAGACCTGAGCCAGAATCCATTAGCAACTGAAAACACAGGAGACCAGGACCTAATTTTCAGGGAAATAAATAAGGTTGTGAAGAGGGCCCAGGACAAGCTAAACCAGCAACATAGGAAGTGGGTCTGCAAAAAATCCTGCCAAACATCAACACTGCCTATCCCTTAGTATTAAGATTCTAGGAAAAAAGATAACACTTGTGCAAGTATTGTGGGAATACCACAAGGCAGGAGCCAGAACCAAAAGGCAAAAGGTGTCTAGGTTGGAGATACTGGACATGAAGGTGGGTTTGTGCAGGACCCAGGTAGTATAACTAGTGTTGGAGATGTCAGCTGTTACTAGATCTAGTTACACCTTGATTTAACAAGTTTTCCACAATGGATTTCAAAGTGTCAGGAGAGACATGGGTTTTCTACCTCTTGTTCCCTGGACACTTTCTTCCATCCTAGAAAGTCAATTTAGTCTGAAACTGAGCTCTGTAGAATTTACCAACAAAAATGGTAGGTAATAAAATAGTTAAGATTATCAGGGACTTTGGAAAAAATTCCTAGGGTTACCTCTTAGGTACATGCAAATAGTTAGACCTATTTTTAGGGCACAGATTTTTTTTTTTTTTTTGGAGATAGTCTCACTATGTTGCCCTCAATAGAGGGCTGTGATTGTCACTGCTCACAGCAACCTCAAACTCTTTGGGCTTAAGCTTAGTCTCTTGCCTCAGCTTCCCAAATAGCTGGGCTACAGGCACTTGCCACACCACCTGGTTATTTATGTTGTTGTTGCAGTTGTCATTATTTTAGCTGGCCTGGGCCGGGTTCAAACCCACCAGCCTCGGTGTATGTGGCTGGTGCCCTACCACCTGAGCCAGGGGCGGTGCACAAGACACAGATATTCTTATACAGAAAGAAATCAAGAAAACCAAGTGAGTGAGAAAAACAATATACTTATCTACAACATGTTTTACAAGAAATGTAAAGTGACCCCAGGTACTATGATCTGGAATAAAAAAATTATCTGAGTGGACAAAATTTTTAAAAACTGATATTTATTTTCCTCCAACTTTATTTCCATCTTATTTAAGAGCTTATGGAAGAACAGCTTAAGACCACTCAGTGGTTGTTCCTACCCATTCAGTGGCCTGAGCAGTGGGAGCTGCAGACCAGTCTTCAGTGGCAGGTTGGGC
>CAUYON010129765.1:0-14480 GCA_963573935.1 Arctocebus calabarensis | reverse complement strand
CAGAAAACAGTCTTTGTGTTTGCCTCAGGGTTGCCCAAATCTATTGCTTTTTCTGTGAAGGCAAAAGCCAGTTTAACCCATTAGTGGCTTACTCAGTTGAGAAGTACATGAGACATACATGTGGGGATTTCTAACCCCACAAAGTATTGTAACCAACACCATAAACAAGAAAGCATTTCCATTTCTTTTTTTTATTATTATTGGTAGTTCTCTTAAGTTTCAAATTCCCAGGGCAGTAAGATTTGCTGACCAGAACTCAGTAACTTCTCTGTTGCATAGAACCTCTTCACAGTCTTGAGATAACTACACAGCCTTACATTGCCTGTTTGTAGAGCCATAACTCCACCACACTTTGTGTCCTAGAAAACATTGAGCCTGTGCACAGTCTGAATGAATGATGAATGTTAACCCCTACCTCATTTCGATGCTAAAATCTGCACCCTGAGGAAGAACTTATCCGCCATTTTGTGATTATTGGAGGTATGCACTAGCATGGTTTCTCACTCAGCTGTTCTGGCCTGCACTCCATCCTAAAGAGGTAATGACACTCACTCCCCTCAAGTATCATTCATTTCACCTCCAGAAAAATAACCTAGCCCTGTTGATTGGGTAGGTGAATTTAAGGTAATTTATACCTCTCCCTCCCAGTACACATGACCACTGTAATAAATCCTTTCTGTTTTGACAATCCTTATTGTACCAATAATAGGCTCCCTATGTGACATACAACAGTGAAACACCTTTATGGGTTGGTTAACAGCCCTTCACTGAGTTCTTTTGTTCAGAGCTGTGGCTGAACTAGAAGAGAGTCAGTTTTTTCTGAAACTCTTACTAGAGCCTATACAAATAGCCTGTGCTTCTGGAACAGCCAGGGTTTGAGAAAAGTGTGACTTGGCTCTCATTTGGATTGAATATGATTGGTGATTCTTGACCTTTTTTTTAACCTCAATACTTACAATCATTCTTTAGCTTACAAAATTTTCTGCTATTAATTGTTAAGAAAATCTTTCTGCTTTCTTTATCTTTATGTAATCTCTCATTATATCAATGACTCATAAATGTACTTTTTGTTGCTATTTCCTATGTCCATTAAGTTTTCTTTATTGTTTTCATCCGTTTTGTTCTTTTTCTATACTGACATTATTTTTTCCAAAAAAAACTATGTTCAAGTTCAATTCTATTCCTTCTACTTCATCAGTTCTGCTATTCATGCTCACTATTGCATTTTTCATTTCATTCATTGTAGTTTTCAAGTAGAGGATTATTTTACTTTCTTATTATTTTAATTTCTTTGTTAAATTTTTTAATGAATTTCTGAATTGTTTCAGTGTATTGTACTAAACTTTACTGAGTTGTTATAAAACAGTTAATTTTTAATTAATTGTCAAGCAGTTATTCATTGCTATCACTTTAGTTACCTATTCTTTAGTTTATTCTTTTGGTGACATCATGTCTACTTAAATATCTTGCTTTGGTAACATACTTCAACAGTATGCCTGCCCAGAAATTCTGAGTAGACTAGGTATTACAGTCTTTGATCCTAATGCTTGCTGCAGCTTTTTAATAATATAAGGAATTGTGAGCCTAAGAATATCACAGTCAGTGCATACTGGGCTGGAGATCCATGGCCTTATGTTGTTGGTGAAGCACCTAGAGGGAATCTTGTCACCACCAAGATTGCTGCTTTTACAACATAAATTTAATTTCTCATTATTCTGAAGGGTTGAAACTCTACAAGCTCTTTGGCCATGATGGTTTCTCTGAGGACACTCTCCTTAGTTTGTTCATACAGTCTTCTCATTCACTTCTCTATGTCTCTAGCATCTCTGCTTATGAGGGACTAAGTCATATTGGTCCTCATAAGTCAACCCAACAAACTCATTTAATTTTAGTTACCACTTTAAGGACCATATGTTCAAACACAGTCACATTCTGAGACATTAGGTGAAAGAATATGTCCTTAGTGTTTTTCAAATTTTCATATATAATAATCCCACACAGAATATAGACTCCTGGGATTTGAGTTGCTGGTAAAAGAATATGCATGTGTATTGTTAGCTGTGCAGAAACTTTTTAGTTTGATCAAGTTCCAGTAGTGTATTTTTGAAGTTGCTTCAATTGCCTGGGTGGTCTTCTCATCAAATATTCACCCAGGCCGATTTCTTCAAGACTTTTCCATCTATGTAAATATGAAAGAGGTAAAGGCATCATCTTTCTTTAAGGCTGCATAATATTCCATGGTATACATGTAATATAATTTATTAATCCATTCATGGATTGATGGGCACTTGGGCTTCTTCCATGACTTAGCAATTATAGCAAAGTATCTCAAGAATAGAAGAGAAAGTATCCAATGTATACAGTCCTTCTATGAAGCTAATTTATAGTTCTCATATGTAGGCTGCAACCCAATTATAGTACAAGAATAAGGAGAAAGGGGTAAGGCAGAGAAGGGGGAAGAGGAGGGTGGGTGGAGAGAGGGTAAATGGTGAGATCACACTTATGGTGCTTCTTAGAAGGGACAGGTGAAACCTAAATGCAGAACACAAATGTTTTCACATAATAAACAAGAAAATCTCATGAAGGTTATATTGAACATTTGGATGAAAATATTTCAGATTGTATATGAAGCCGGCATAATGTCCCCCATGATTGCACTAATGTACACAGCTATGATTTAATTTAATAAATAAAACTAAATAAATACATAAATAAATAAAAAGAGTATTCCCTGCACTTTCTTCTAGTATTTTTTATCCTTTCCTGTCTTAAGTTTAAGTCTTTAATCCACTGTGAGTCTATCTTACTTAATTGTGAAAGATGTGGGTCCAGTTTCAGTGTTTAACAGGTCACCAGCCAGTTCACCCAGCACCATTTGTTAAATAGGGAATCTTTTCCCCACTGAAAGTTTTTAATTGGATTGTCAAAAATCAAATAATAGTAAGTAGATGGGTTCATCTCTTGGTTAACTATTGTGTTTCATACATCTACCTCTCTGTTTTGGGGCCAGTACCATGCTGTTTGATCTCTTTTGATTTATGGTATAGTCTGAGGTCTGGTAGTGTAATTCCTCCTACTTTGTTTTGTATTTCTGAGTAATGTCTTGGCTATTTGAGGAATTTTCTAATTCCATATAAAATGAAGAATTATTTTTTCAAGATCCTCAAAATATGACAGCGGATCTTTAATAGGGATTGCATTAAAATTGTATGTTGCTTTGGGTAGTATGGACATTTCAACAATGTTGATTCTTCCCAGCCATGAGCATAGTATGTTTTTCTTTTTTTTTCATGGTATGTTTTTCTATTCATTAGCATCATCAGCTACTTCTTTTCCTAGAGTTAAAGCAAGTAGACAGCCCTCAGAAAGGGAGAAGATATTTTCAAGTTATGTATCTGACAAAAGTTTAATAATAACAATTCACAGAGAACTCAAACATATTAGAAAGAAAAGAACAAGTGATCCCATCTCAGGGTGGGCAAGGGACTTGAAGAAAAATTTCTCTGAAGAAGACAGTGGTGCACAGCCTAGAGACACATGAAAAATGCTCATCATCCTTAATCATCAGAGAAATGCAAATCAAAAATACTTTGAGATATCTTCTAACTCCAGGAAGATTAGCCCACATCACAAAATCCCCAAACCAGACATATTGGCCTGGATGTGGAGAAAATGGAACACTTCTACACTGCTGCTGGGAATACAAACTAATATGTTCCTTTTGGAAAGGTGTTTGGAGAACACTTAAGGGTCTAAAAATAGACCTACCATTCAATCCTATAATTCCTCTACTAGGTATATATCCAAAAGACCAAAAATCACATTATAACAAAGATGTCTGTACCAGAATGTTTCTTGCAGCCCGATTCATAATTGTTAAGTTGTGGAAGAAGCCCAAGTGGCCATCAACACATGAATGGATTAATAAATTGTGGTATATGTATACCATGGAATATTATGCAGCCTTAAAAATGGAGACTTTCCCTCTTTCGTGTTTACATGGATTTAGCTGGAACATGTTCTTTTTAGCAAAGTATCTAAAGAATGGAAGAAAAAGTATCTCATATACCCAGCCCTACTATGAAATCAATTTATAGCTTTTATAACCACACCAATGGTGCATCTTACAACGGTACATGTTAAATTTATTAAATGTAGAATATAAATGTCTTAACATAATAACTAAGAAAATGCTGTGAAGGCTATGTTAACTAGTTTGATGAAAGTATTTCAAATTGTATATAAAACCAGCACATTGTACCCTATGACTGCATTAATGTACACAGCTATGATTTAATAATAAAAAAAAAGAATATGCATATGTAGTATTTCCAGATCAGAGAAATCATTTCCAAAAGAGCTGTGTCAGGTACACAGTCACCAGTTGCCTCTGAACACAGCATCTCCTCTGCCTCTAGTCCCTTCTTGACGTCCACCATCTTTTAATTTAATTATTTTCCAATCTGGTATCTCTGTTACAAAGTCATGTTGTTCCCTTCATTTCTAACTTTCCAACTGATATATTTGAGTAAATTCTAAGTTACTTAGTATGTATTTGGACTTACTCTTTCCTGAGTCATCTGCTCAGGTGCTTGATCCTGTGATGCACTTTCTCCCACCCTGGAGACTCCCACATTGGTTCTTTCACAGGTCTGAATTTTTTTAAGCTTTTACTCAAGATTCTCTTTGATGTTGCAGAGAGAAAATCAATTATTTTGTTTTAAGTTAAAAGGGTTCTTCTACAGCATGGTTCTCAACCTTCCTAATGCTGCGGCCCTTTAATATAGTTCCTATGGAACGCACCCCACAGGTTGAGAACCGGTGTTCTAGAGTATCTTACTTTATGCACTGCCTCTAAAATAGGGAAGGAAATGAAGTTTCCCCAGGTCATTCCAAAGCCTGGCAGAGCTGACCAAGCCTTAGGGAGCTTAGAATTTTCCTCAGCCCTTACATGGGTCATATCTCAATCTGACCGATGTAATTTTGTGCAGTCATTTGACTTCTCAAGCCTGTGTTTTTACCCTTCTCTACACTGAGAATATTTTCTAGGAACTCAGTGGGTAATGATTGTTTTTTCTTTATTGTTCGGGATTCATAGAAGGTACAAAGAACCAGGTTACTTGATATCATTTGTTAGGTAAAGTTCCTCTTATATTTGGGTCCTGTCCCCAAAAGGTGTCTCACACACCATGACCCCTACTCACTTCCCTCCTTCCCTCAATTGGCTTTTCCCTTCCCCTACTCCCTCCCTCCTTTCCTTCTCTGATCTTCACTTCCCCTACCCTCTCCCTCCTTCCCTATCTCTGCTCTTCCTGTCCCCAACCTCCCACCATGTACTGGGTCATCAACTGTCTTCACATAAGAATTGAGTACATATGATTCTTGCTTCTCCATTCTTGTGATGCTTTACTAAGAATAATGTGTTCCAATTCTATTCAGGTTAATACAAAAGATGTAAAGTCTTCATTTTTTTTTAATGATTGAATAGTATTCCATGGTATACTACATGCTTGTTAAACCATTCCTGGATTGGTGGGCATTTAAGCTTTTTCCACATTTTGGCAATTGTAAATTGACCAATAATAAACTGTCTAGTGCAAGTGTCCTTATGGTAAAAGGATTTTTTTTTCCTTCTGGGTAGATGCCCAGTAATGGTATTGCAGGATCAAATGAAGGCAACAATGGAAAATTTTATTTACACTAGAAAAATGAATAAAGAAGAAAAAAAGAAAAATCTACAGAGGGAGTTAAAAAATGAAAAAGAAATCAAATACAAAGCAGTATCCATATCTTGCTTAATATTGTCTGGGCATCAGGTGATCTTTTGGGGTATGAGCTGCTAATCACAATGCTCATGCAACTGTATAAGATAGAGACTGGTGGCCTCTGCTTTCTTCTTTGCCCTCAAGCCTTACAGAGTTCAGAGCCTGAATCTCTCCTCCATCCACTGAAAGGACACTTTAAACCATTAACCTTGGCCAAACAGAGGCTTTCTCAGGAAAGTACATGTGGCTGGGATCTCTCCTGCACTGTGTTTCCGCTTATCAGGTGCACCAAAACCAGGCTCACTGTATGCCCCTGAGGGCTGAGGCTGCAAAGCAGCTCTCCTACTGCCACACCCTGAAAACTCTGCTCTTCACCTTTATCTCAGTCCTGGCCTTTGGTGCTTTTCACAGTCACTAGATTTCTCACCCAAGTCTTTCAGCCTGGGTCTCACTCTGCAAAACTGAGGGTGGTGCCTGCAGTGATAGCTCCATTCTGGCCTAGCAGCTCAGTCTTTGACCTTAGATAACACTTAAAGTCACCTGCACTCTCAACCAATTTCTCCCAAGGTAATTCAACCAAGTGTGCAAGCCCCCCCAAAACAAAACAACCCACAGGGAAAGTCTTCCCAGTCTGAAATCTCACTGCTGTTGTAGGTTTAGCCACAACAGCCACCATGGCCTCAGACCTAAGGAATGCAACCACTTGCCACTTCTCCACTGCTTTTGTTCTCCTCCTGTGGTCCAGAAGGTTCTTGCTGTCTCCTTGCATTCCCAAAGGGATGTTTCTGGGCAGGGGCCAAAAGAAAAAGGTTCCTATAGTCTCCTATCCTCAATCTAATCACAATCAGTTGCAAAGAAGCTGTTACTCAGCCGACCTCTTGCTCTCCCTCTGCTGAGATAATGATTTTTATGCAAATTACTACATAAGGGACACTGTTACCTTTAATCTTACAAAGTTCCATGAAGATGTTTTGAAGTTCATGATGGTTGAATTCAAATCCCACACATCAAAATTTACTTTGAAAGCCTACAAAACATTTTCTCCATGAACAACCATGTCTTCCACATGCACAAGTCCGTGAGGAGTGGTGAATTCTTGGCCCACGCTCCTGATCCCAATTCTCTGGTAATTCATAGTGCTGTTATTTACTGTACATATTTCCTCTACCCCAGCATGAAAATGAGTCTATCCTGAATGAATACATGGATGAGACACACATGATGGAGACACTCATAGAGGCACAAGTGAGAGGCTTGTGGAGTCTCTGGTTCCAGACTTCCATGGTAGAAAACCTGTTAGGATTGAAGAAATTACTTATATTCAGCTTTACCTTTCAAATATTAATATGCCATCCCTTAATTCTCAGATGCTGGGACTGTATTATATTTCGTAGGAAGTGGTATGTGAAATTGCAAATGGGATCAAAATTGCTGATCTGTTGATGAAAAATAGTGATTTGCTGAATCATTATAGTGCATAAAAATGTCTAATAATGATGTCAGAGAGATAAAGAATTGTCAGTATCAAAATGATGACATGTCAGAAAGACAAATAGGCATTATCTTTCAATTGTTTCTATAGGGGATTCCTTTTCTATTAGTATAAAAGTTCTTTTAATCATTATGACAGAATTATGAGATTGATATATTAAATACTCATAAGGATATAGGTGGACTGTTCTCAGGACTGAGTCACTATACGCTTAGCCATTGAGTAAATGAGAAGAATACAGACAAAGATGAAGAAAGAGCATCAAGTAGAAACTGAGGGAATGTGGACTATAGGAAGGCCAGGAAAACAGTGTTTCATGAAGGACTGAGTGATTGTGACAAATATCGGTGGTGCAGAAAGGTTCTACATTTATGCCACATACAGATAAACAAAATGAGGCACAGAGAGGTTAAGTCACTGGACCAAAGTTCCAGAGATAGAAAGTGGCAGACGAGGATTCAAACCTGAGAAGGACAATTCCTACTCCATGAGTGGATCCACTGCTCATTATGTTAGACTGCTTAAATCAGAAACTGTGGGTGTGGGGCCCAGTAATCTAAAGCTCAATATGCCCTTTAGGGATCTGAGGCTTGTTTATGTTGAGAATTGCCACTGACCATCATGAAAGGAGAAGAGAGTGTCTCACTCCCATAACCTCCAACTTCCTTTCTCAACCAGGAGATGGAACTTTGTGACTATATTATAACACCACTATACATTATACTTCCAAGTGTCTTCAAGGACAGGTGAACCCTCTCTGCCATAGGTAAACCTGGTGGCTTTAGGAGAAAGTATTAACTTCCCAAACACTGATAACATATTTCTTCTTTCAAAAGAAATAAAATTGGCCTTCCCTCCAGACCCTATACAAAAATACCAAGGAAAGTTTCTCATATGCTCTTTAAGCCTGTCTCACGCCAGGATCTACAGATGCTATGACTCTACAAACACGTCCCTCTGTGAGTATTCTACCCCAGTGATCTCTTTGGGATAGCAGTCACAGTGTTACACAGTGGGCCAAAAGTCCCAGTCACACCCAATGCTTCTAAATCAAAGGGCTCCCTGGACATCTAGAGTGTACTCTTTCCATGATCAGAAAGCCTGGATGGAACCTAAGCTTAGTGAGGGCCAGGTGGTTCTGTCCCTGAGCAGGACACAGCTTCATCATGCCCCACATGCTTGTCTCCTCTCTACTAGTGCAGTGAGTCTACTGTGCAGGGTCTCCTCTCTAATAGTGTTCAAGAAAGCACACAAGGAGATGAAAATGGTATGACCTGTTCATTCAACAGTCAGGTCTTTATCCTGGTATGTTCCTAATCCTTGCTGAGGTTGCTGACCTATTTTAACATATGCTTTAATATCACTCAGATATGGTGAGTCCAACAGATCAGGGTATGTCTATCATTGAAAATTATGTTCTGTTAATCACAGTGTCCAAAGGAGGAGGTTTGCCACTCCATGCTGGGTCATATGGGGAAGCTCCACACCAGTAGACCTGCAGAGGGAGTGAGGGGGAAAGACTGGATAGGGACCTTTATTGTGGGTCCCATGGGAAAGGCAAGGCAAAGCAGAGTAAGTAGCCTTGGAGATATCTCTGGTTGTCTGGTACCTGGCCCTGTGATGATTCGGACAGGAATATTGCCACCTGGAGTAAGGGTCTAGAGGAGGGTTGGGAGTATAGGTGCTGGATTATTTGGTGTTGATAGGAAAGTTGAGGTGTTTACTATCTCTAAGAATGAGTCAGTCCTGCAAGGGTCAGTCCCCAAGATCAGTAAGGACCCAGCTACCAGGGAATCAAGAATTCAGAGGATGAGAAAATTCAGTACACGAGGCCCTAGAGATGACCTCTGAGGGATCATAGTCTTATAATACATATCACATAAGAGTAGAGACCCTTATGTTGATATTCCCAGAAGGATATGCAGTGTTTTTAGATGATGATATCAGAAGAGTATTCCTAGACAATATGGGTGTTAAAGGATAGGCAGGGTTTTGTGGCCTAATGTAGAATAGGAATTTCATATTCCTGAGGAAAGAACAGGCAAGAATGCAAGGAGAAAAATAACTAGGGTCAGGAGGTAAAAATATGGTTGACCCTGAGGCAGAATTGGGAAATGGTAAGGTGTTGGTAAGTAAGCTTAGCTGACTAAAGAAGCTGGCTGTGACCAGCAGGTGGGAAGGAAGTCTGTGAGGATGAAAGATAACATTAGAAAATTGTCAGGTATCTGCCATGGCTTTGAAAATTCATGTCTGCAGCAGAGAATTCCTCTCTGAGCTCCATTTTATATACAAGTGGTAGTCACCAATTGGGCAGTTATTTTGGCGTTTTGGCCACTAAGGGACACTTCACAATGTCTGTAGACATTTCTGGTTGTCTTGACTGAGAAAGAGGACCCTATGGGTATCTAGTGATTGGAGGCCAAGGACACAGCTCAATGTTTAACAAGATGCAGGACAGCTACCCATACCCACAGCAAAGAATGATCCAGCTCTAAGGTCAATATTGCCAAGGTAGAGACCTGCTAATAAGGAGGGGAGGATGGGTAGAGGGAGGGCAATTAGTGGGAACACACCTACGGTGCATCTTAGCAGGGTACTGGCGAAACTTATTAAAGGTAAAATAGTAATGTCTTTATATAGTGATCAAGGAAATGCCATGAAGGATATCTGTAACAGTATGATCAAAATATTTCTGAATGTATATGAATCGTGCCCTGTGATTGCACCAATGTACATAATTATGATTCAATAAAATTATTGAAAAAAACAAAAAAAAGAAAAGAATCCATAATATCGTTAGCATTAAAATCTCTATTCTGATTACAACAGTTTTTTCAGAGGGAAATAGAAAGGTGATAGAGGGTGACTATCCCGGAGAAGTGGGTTGCGAGAGAGTGAGAATTTGAAGACATTTTGTTCAGACCCAAAGCACTTCCTGGAGCATGTCATCAAAGAGTCGTGTTAGAGCCTGAGCAAAGCTTGTGGGCAGGGAGACAGGCAGTTCCACCAGAAATTTCACCATCGGCTGCCAAGAAAATTTCTTCTGTAAATGAGTCCCTAATGAAAATAATCATCAAAATCCCTTGCCCATGAAAAGTACTATGGTTTACAGCAAAATAATGGCCAATCTAACCTCAAATTTAATTGAGGGGAAAAAATAGCTAAAAATTTTTCAATAAATATATTTCAAGAATTATATGTAGATAAGTGCGCCCTGGAGACAGAAAATCTGAGACTAAACCCAAACATTCCATATATATGTTGGGAAAATGGGTATAATTTCTCTGGGTCTCTGTTTTTGTCTGCAAAATTGAGATAGTGTCCATAAAGATTTGGCATATAAATGTTTAAACACTGGCGACTCTGGTTGTGGTAGTTATATCAATTTCTTGGTGAGACGATTATTAATATTAAATTTTGTATCCCCTCAAAATGTTTTTCTCTATTTATGACATGAACTTATCCGCAATATTTACTAACAGAAAAACCACTGTTTCCTGAGAGTTTATTGTTCGGTTGGTAGAGAATCCATTTCAGGGTAGGCAATGGGAAAATGTAATTTAAAGATAGCCATGATAAATGGTGATCTATATCCATTGTGATCAGAAATACTGAGAGTTATGTTCACAACTTTTAAGGAGAAAACCCTTGGAGACATATGTTTAATGTAATAAGAAATTCTTTCCAGGTTAAAAAAAAAATCTAATTCAAATCAAACCACAAATCTGATCTTATTTGTTTATATTCTCTAATTGTCACATAAATCATATGGTATGATTATAAGTGCTGAAAAAGGCAATTATTTTGTGTTTTGAGACTGACACGCTCGGTTGACACTCTCAATACTATATAAAACATACTGGAAAGTAGGTATATATAAAATAACTATAAAAATAAAGGGAAGTAAAATGTGTTTAACAAATATAAATTAGTAATCAGTTGACAAAAAAGTTATATAAGTACACACAGATACTACATCTGTCTATATTATATAACATCAACTATTGTTTCTCTTTTAAAAGTAACTTAAAAGAGCTCTTAACGGTCTCATAAATGCCAGTATTAATCTTGAACAAAATTTCAGTGTTCTGTCTTTGTGAAGAATTCATTTTATCTGTATTGCCATATATTTTCATTTTTTGGTGTTAGAAATTATGGAAGATTCCTTGGTTTTATTTGCCGAGTACCTATTTTTACCACCTTTTTCATATTCCTGACATTCTTGATGAAGAAGTGTATAATTAAACTGATCCCTGATTCATGATGGTTCTGAATTTCTGTTTACAAATATACAGTGCATACGTGGGAGTTTTCAAAGTTAGTTAAATTTTTACACAAACTTAATTCATCAAAAATTCTAATTTAAGGGACCCTTTCTTCTCCTCTTCATCATCTGAAATTGTGTACATGACATTAGCCACTCCCAATAGATTTAATATTCTCTCCTCTATTATTAAATGTTTTTTTCTTTTTTTAATTAAATATAGCTGCGTACATTAATGCAATCATGGGGTATAATGATTACATTGATTTTATGAGGAAAAAAGCAAACCCAGTTCATATTTATAATGTCTACCTTCCAAAGACTTTTAATGCTTCAATAGGTAAAACATAGACAACTAAATATTAATTCTTACATCTTTTAGCCTTTAAATTTTAGCTAATGGTGGCATCTTCATATTGATAAAAACTATTTAGCAAACATACAGACTGGGTCTGTTTAATAAATAAATAATGGATTAACGTATGAATGAATAAACATTTCACAACCAATAAATTTAGGGAAATTAGGGCTAACTTTTTAAAATCAGCTACTCTTAGAAATTATTTACCTACTATGTGGTTTACTGAATTAAAGGATAATGATTTCCACATGAGCAATTTTTATTGAAAATCCCTATTGAATTTTTTTATCTCAGATTTAGGGACAGTTTATAAGTAAGGACATACAAAGATCAATAGTGTGTTGATGTTTAACGTGTTTTCTTATAAGGTCAATAAATATTCAAGAGTCAGTAATTAACTTTTGATGATGCTGTTTCCTCTTCATTTATCTAAAGTTATTTCCAATGTTAAAATTATTTTTGCAAGATTAATAAGTCAACAAAACATGGGGAAACTAAGAGGACATCTTAAAATTACATTTACCAAATATTGACGTGTATTAAAAATTCATCCTTTTACACATTTAGATACCAATTAGCCAATTACTCAAAACTTCAGTATTGATTTTTAAAATAGCAGTGCCCTCATATCTCCTTCCAATATAATCTACATTTTTTCAGAAACACTTATTTATAACACTTATTTAGAATGCATTTTTCCCTTGAAACCTATGTAAGCATCATATAGTATGCTAATGCACAGATTTCACTGTCATTTCTTAACAGGTGACTTCTTATCAATAATGATTGGAAAAAATTAAAATTGCTCTTATTATAAAAGTTTATGTTTAGGTTTATAAATTAAAGCCTTCAAAGTAGAAGTACACAAGTGTTGCCTTCATATAACAAAGAACCTGAAATGTGAATATTACATGTACGATTCATATGCAAAATTTAGTCTAGTGTCTGCCAAAAATAATGCAATTAGAACACGTTTCCCTGATACCATCATTTGTTAAATGTGCAATCTGGTGTGTATGTGTGTATACGTATGCACGGGTTGTGTTATGTGAGTGGTTACAGATGTTTTTTTTTTTTTTTTTTTACAGAGTGACTCAGGATATTGATAGAAAAACTTAAAAAGTATTTTAACACTCAGTTTTTATGGATAGGAAATAATACAAACTGTTTTCAATTTATTTTAACTGATTAAAATATTTTTCTACTTTTATAGTTTGACTGAGAACTCACATTTTACCCTATTTTGAATTAAATTTACATTTGGTGACATAACTTGAAGGAGTGATCAGTGCACAGCAAGTTTTTTCTGAATAAGTAATTAAATACAACACCAGGGATAAATGTGCACCCAACAAACCTAAGCATTATGAATTCCGCTCTGCTACACTAGGGGCTGGTGTGAAGGAATCAACAATGTTGGTCTTCAGTGTGATTTTACATCATGTTTGAAAAGCACTTGTAAAAGTTCTATCGCAATGTAAAGAAATTAGGGACAATATCAATGTATTTCATAGTTACATTTATGTATTATTTTTACATATCACACGTACCTATATATACACATGTATAATGAAAATGTCTGCAAGTGGGAAAATATGAAACACTTTTCATTTATGCTTAACGCAATGTGCCCATGCCCTTCTGTCAACCTGAAAGCATCAACTTTTTTGTTTTTTTCTTTTTTTTCTATTGAAAACAATTTGGTGTTTTAAGGAAATTTTATAGAGTATTAGGCATGTGGTCATTTTTCAGTTCATAACTAATTTAAAAGATTCCGCAGACCTCCTAAATAAATAAGTTTATGCTAGAATGTGAGCAATCTATTTTGATTTTAAAATATAAGTTTAATCAGTATATTCATTGAACAAATTAGCAAATCTGAAAGAAGTGAGGAAACAGGCTATGGTCAGGTCAGAGGGAAGAGCACTCTAAGAAAATGGCACAGTAGGGTGGCGCCTGTGGATCAAAGGAGTAGGGCGTCGACCACACATACGGAGGTGGTGGGTTCAAACCTGGCCCTGGCCAAAAACTGCAAAAAAAAAAAAAAAAAGAAAGAAAGAAAGAAAGAAAATGGCATAGTAAATGAAAAGGGTTGGATATTTAGAATGTGCTTGACGTGATCATAGGAGTGTGCTGAGAAGTCAGCATGCCCAGAGGTCAGTGGGTTAGAGGTAACAGGTCATATAGGGCCTTGTAGGTCAACTTACAGGTTTGAGATTTTAATCTGGAAGCCACTTGGAGATGTTGGAGCAGAAAAATGAAATGACCTGAATAAAACTTTTATAGAACAACTCCGATTTTGTATCTACACAGACTTACAGTTTCTCGCCTTTATTAACTGGTGTCTCAAAGGAGCTGCAGCACACACAGCCCCAGACCTGGGAGTCTGTTACAGAACAGAAGCCCCCAGCCGTGCAGGCCAGAAAGGACTCGGGCACCGTGACCTGTTCTATTTCTTTTTTTTTTTTTTTATAATTTTATTGAGTCATAATTCTGTACATTGGTGCAATCATAGGGCACGATTCATATACATTCAGAAATGTTTTGATCGTACTGTTACATATAGCCTTCATGGCATTTTCTTGATCACTATATAAA
>CAUYON010129763.1:0-15436 GCA_963573935.1 Arctocebus calabarensis | reverse complement strand
CAGCAACCTCGAATTCCTGGGCTCAAGCGAGTCTCTTGCCTCCGCCTCCCAAGTAGCTGGGACTACAGGCGCCCGCCACAACGCCCGGCCATTTTTTGGTTGCAGCCGTCATTGTTGTTTGGCGGGCCCTGGGGCTGGATTGGAACCCACCAGCTCAGGTGTACGTGGCTGGCGCCTTAGCCTGTTGAGCCACAGGCGCCGAGCCGTAACAGTTATTTTAAGGTACAAACATGCCTGCCATATGCAAACTGAGGTCAAAATAATGTAAACATCATTAATACATTAGGTTAACTAACGCTGTGAGGGGTACTACTATAAATAATGCAATGTTTTGAAATTATGGACCTGAAACAAGTATGGGCAGTCCCTGGTTACAAAGGAGAGAGGCTCTGTAGGTTTGTTCTTAAGTTGAATTTTTATGTAAGTTGAAACCAATGTATTTACCTATTGCCTGTAATAGCCTCTGTTCATAAGTGTGAGTTGTACATGCATTGGATTTGTAACTCGGGGACTGCCTGTATAACATTTGCATAATAGGTACTGTTTTTCATATATGGCTTAAGTGAATAATAGTAGATGAATTTCTCTTTGACCAGGCTATTTTCATTACAGCATGTGAAACTGCCTTATTTCTTAGGCCTCTTGCTATATCTGTTTTCATCTAGATTTGCATGTGGTTTCCTCAGTGACTTAATTGTCTGCTCATTAGAACATAAAAAAAAAAAAAATTTAACAACTAAATAGGGTGAATTAGCATTCTTATGACTAAAGCTTCCTGTACTTAGATGTTATTGGCAGTAAACTCAAAATAAATTTTAAAAGGTTGAAAACAGTGAACAATGCCATTTATTATGATTAAAGATGTTCTTCCGGAAATGTAATCTGATGTCATAGACTAATAAGAAAAAAGTGGATGGGGGAAAACAGGGTAGACTATTTTATCACATAATTGCAATTTCCTTGAAATTGAGAGCTTCTTTTGGGTTCAAGTGGAAGGAAATTATCAGTATTGTGGAAAGAACGCACGGGCCTCAGAGCTCAATGGCTTGGTTCAAATCCCAGGGTGTATTTTTTATTATTAAATCATAACTGTGTACATTTATGGGGTACAGTGCACTGATCTGATATAAAATGTGGAATGCTTACATCAAACTGATTAACATAATCATCATTTCACTTACTTATTTGTTGTGGTCAGACATTTACCCTCCACTCTTAAGAGATTTGAAATGTACCATTGCATTGTGCACAATAGGTGGGTCCCACCCAATACTTGCCCTCTTCCTGCCCTCCCCTCCTCTCTCCCTACTCTTCTCTCCTTCTTTCTGGACTACGATTGTGTTTTATCATTTGTATGAATGCGTAGGTGTTTATATATTGGTTTCATAATATTATTGAGTACATTGGATACTTTTTTCCATTCTTGAGATCCTTTACTAAAACGAGTATGTTGGCTCAGCACCTGTAGCTCAGTGGCTAGGGCATCAGCCACATACACTCGAGCTGGGGGATTCAAATCCAGCCTGGGCCAGCCAAACAACAATGACAACTACAACCAAAAAATAGCTGGGTGCTGTGGCAGCCTCCTGTAGTCCCAGCTACTTAGGAGTCTGAGGCAAGAGAATCACTTAAGCCCAAGAGTTTGAGTTTGCTGTGAGCCGTGATACCACAGCAAATTGCACACAAACTTTACAGATACCTTGTATATATTATATGTAGTAACAGTCCCATATCTAAAAATACCATTTAGATATTTGTGTTATCCTGGTTGTTTATTACTTTGATTGCTGCCGCTGTTTCAGTCAAGACATCAGTAGGATTTTGTCCTGAGGTCAAATCTCTTGCAAGCACAATTTAATGAACAAAATATTATCTCATTAAAACATAACACATTCTGCCAAGACTATTCATACCAATGGAGATCATTTAGTGTATAACTGGCTGCAACTGGCGCTGGAACAAGCTGTGACACTTTCTATCAGCCATAGGGTAGTATATGGAAGACCAAAGAAACAATTACATGCTGCAGAAGATGACCTGATTTGGGAAGAAGGAAAATACAGTATAAAATAAGCCAACTCTTTTTCACTTCAAACAGGTTGTTAGAAAACTACTATTAAAAAAAAAAAAATAAATAAATAAATAAATAAATAAATAAATAAATAAAAGAAAACTACTATAATGCCTGCTATCCTTCTCTCTTCTACAAACGCGGAAAGTCAGCAAAAGAGAAAATACTGACTTGGGAAATGGCGGATGAAATCATTGGGATCTTGTGTTTAGATAAGGTAAATGAAATAAAGAAATGATTAATTACAGGGACCCAGATACCACCTAATCTTAAGAAAAAAATAGAACTGACTTATAAGATATCATTCAATTGATAAATCAAAAAGAGAGAGAAAACTGGATAGTGAATGTAGGAGAGGAAAAAGAAATGAAAGGACTAAGCTAAGAGGAAAAGAATCCTTACAAAAGAAAATAGACCAAGAACATTGGGAAATAAAAAACTGTAGCATCAATAGATTATTTCAAATCTTTGCTTTCTCTGATGATATTAAATAATATAACAAAGATATATCAGTTTTGACTCTTGCATTAACAAAGACAAAAATAAATTCAATATCTAGTGGACAAGTATGTGGAATAAGAGTTTCCCATCCTATTATTAGAAATATGCATAAATAAATTCTGCATGAAACCAATGGGTACGACTTTGTTGATATATCCATACGTATTGACTCAGCAATTCCCCTTGTAGAAGAGACAGTTATACAAATATGAGAAGATCAAGAAAATCTCATGAAGGCTATCTTTAACAGTACGACCAAAATATTTCAGATTGTATATGAAGTCAGCACATTGTGCCCCAGGATTGTACCAATGAACACAATTATGATTTAATAAAATTATTTAAAAATATATGAAAAGATAATATGCACAAGGATATTCCCTGCAGAATAGTTTATGATTAAGAAAAATTGCAAACAACCTAAACTCACATGGGACATTGATTAAATAAACTGTTGTGCATCCATACAGCAGTAAAATACTATTCATAAGTTAAAAAGAACTAAGAAAATCTAATATTAATAGAATATCCAATATATATTAAGTGAAAATTCCTTTAGTGGTAGCAGTAATAATAATGACTATAATAAAAACTTAATATTGTGTGAATCCAACTATATGACATTCTGGAAAAGGCAAAGCTATGAAGTTAGTAAAAAAAAAAAAATTCAATGGTGGGCAGGGGTTAGGGAAGAGGAAGAAGTGAGTAGGTGAAGCACCCAGGATTTTTAGGGCAGTAACACTATTCAATATGACACTGCAACGGTAGATAGCTGTCGTCAGACATCTATCAAAACCCATAGAACATACAATACTGAGAGTGAACCCAAATGTAGACTACGGGCTTTGCGTCAGTGTAGATTCGTGGACTATAACAAATGTACCACTCTGGGGGGAGATGTTGATTGTGGAGTAAGTTGGGGGAAGGGCAGGCAGTGTGTGGGAACTCTGCACTCTGAACCTCTCTCAGAGGTTTTGCTGTGAACCTAAAATAGCTCTAAAAAATACATGAATAATTTTTTAAACTTAAAATTTATTAGGAACTTATTTTTCATGTTATGCTAAGACCTTTATTAGTATTATCTTATTTAATTCTCACAAGAATTTTATCAGGTAGATAATATTTTTATCTGCAGATAAAGAAACCTGAGACTTAGGGAGGTTAAATAAATTCCCAAGGATTCTAGTAAGGGCCTAAGCTTGATCCTGAATCCAGATATGCCTGGCTTCCAAGTCCAGGCTTTTAACAGAGTGCCTTAAACTTAGAAATATACATAAATAAACTCTGGGTTTTACGTAGGCTCCCAAAATCCATATTCCCAAAGTACAGAATGATCCAATTTTAAAAGAAGAAATAACCTAGTAAATGCATAGGGATAAGTACAGGGTACTGATCAAACTGTTAACATCCTTTATCTATTAAAGAAAAAAATCATGGGGTTGTATTATATTACGTTTATTTCTAAAATGTTTGCAATTTTTTATAACATTTGTTGTGTTATAATGATGTGAAAAAACAGAAGATTAATAAAATGCTCAACGTCTGTAAGTGGATTGCAAAATAGCACTCTAAAATGATATGTCTTTAATCAATGTTTTGAGTACTTCTAATGGAGGAATTCCCAAATGCCAGTCTCTGACCTGAACACAACACCATCACTTAAGGTATATATACCATGTACCTATTCCTTGACCCCAAACGTCCCATCCTACCCAGTTCAGTATACCTGGGATGTAAGAATTTACATTTTTTAAAAAGTTCCCCAGGTGACTTTGATACCCAGCCAGGTCTGGGAATCCCAGTCTAAGAAAACATGATTTATGTGGCTCAAAAGAAGAAAGAGAATGAGTGCACCATATGGTATGTTAACTCTTTCTTTAATTTCATTTTAAAGCTGGCATCTGAGAAAGAGTTTCTATGTCAATAGTATATGTAATTTAGCACACATTTGTATTGCTAAAAAATGTGCCTGCAACTTTGTTCATCTTAAATATGGTAGTAATTTATATTTACTTTAGAATGGAGGGAAAGAGGGTATTAGCATGGTTTTATAACTAAGAATTAAAACAGTGGGATTGGTACCGAGATAGATGCCTAGACTGATAGAGCATAATGAAAAGCACAGAAACACCTCCAAGCATACGTGGGGCCTTGGCTTATTGTAGGAGTGACCACAGAACAATGGGGAAGGATGGCACTGTGCAATGGGCAAACTATGGGGGAAAATTAGGATTAACATTTAGCAGGTGGCCGGGCATTCATTTTTTTTTTTTTTAAGAGAATGATAGTTTTTAAAAATCCCCTGAGTTCTCCTACTTCTCTAACATTCTACTGTCTGGTGTCTTCATTAGCTTCCACTTCCCATCAAATGCTCATGTTTTCCTTGCTTCTTTCTTTGATTTTCTTCCATTTTCTTCACACTCTACTTGCCTTCCTGGCTGATCTCATCCAGTCTCGTGACTTTGTCCATCAAAGCCAAAAAGAAACTTCAAAGCTATTTTTTTCCAATGGAGATTCTCTTTTGTTCCAAATTTGAGACTCACATTTTCAAAGCTCAAGGGATCTGAAAGTCACCTTACACCGAAGCTACTAACTTAACTTTCTCCTGATGCTTTTCCTATTGTAAATTACAACTAAGTTAATAAAATCACTATGCAACAAATTTTCCAAGGTGGAGAATGTGTTCTCCCTGTCAACTGGCCACCAAGTCCTATAATTTATACCCCAGAAGCATCTCTTGACACTTTCCACCCCTGTTATCCCTGCCTTAGTCCAAGCGCTCACCATTCTCACCGCCATAGTTGCAAGTCTCTTCTCTAGTCTCTTTCCATCTCTCCCTGGTCCAGTTTATTCACCATCTTCCAGTGTAGGGTGATGTGCCTTAAAATAAAGTCGGTAGAAAGAAAATCAAATCATGTCTGCCACTCCATTTTTTAAAGGACTGGTGACTTATAGAAGCCTATGTAATAAATTCCGATTCTGTATTTAGCAAATGACAATAATAACAGCAATAGAATAAGAATGCTTATTTTACACATGAGCAAATTGAGGCCCCAAGAGGTGTATATATTTCTAAAGGTGACTTATAAGTAGCAAAGCTGGGCTTTGAACCTGGGCTGAATCTAATCCTAAAACCCAGGCTCAGTTTGAATTTCACTTCCCTGACCTAACTGATCGGTTTACACACTCTCCCCCACATAAGCTGGGAACTTCCCAAGGACGGGAATGATGTCTTGTTCATCTTAGTGTTCCCAGTATCCAGCATGGCATCCGACACAGAAAGGGTGCTTGGTATATGCCTGTTTTTTTAAAAGTGGTTGAAAAAATAGAGGGAGGGAGAGAGGAAGAAAGAAGAAAGGAGCTGAAGAAACAAATTAGGTTGTTTTAAGAACATGCTGCTGCTTTAAATTGTTAGAAGAACTGTCATGTAGAAAAGCTTTTTTCTTCCTAAAGTTGGGCTGCTTCAACCTGAACTCCATGAATGAGCCTAGGAAATTGCATTTTTCTAGGACAAGTGTCCATAATCTTCACAAGTCTCACAAAGCTGTTGTGATTCAAAATAAAAATAGTTAGAACTATTTCTCAAAAGAAGACCAATGATCAGAAGTTACTGGGAGACCAGTTTCTCTGTAAAAAAGAAATTTATAATGAGAAGAGCTGTTCAAAACCAAAACCTTTTCAAAATAGCCAGAAGAGAAGACCTGGAATGTACCCAACACATAGAAATGATCAATACTCAGGGGACGGACACCCTAAATACTCCAACTTAATCCCTGCACATTCTGTGCAAGTAACATTTCACACGTACTCATCAATATGCACAGATAGAATGCCGTAAAGCATTTAAAAAATAAATAAAACCTTTACAATGTCAAAAGCTCTGAATCAGTGGAAGCAATGCAGAGACCATATGAACATGTCCAAAGATACAAAAGAAGGAATTTTCATAGAATTTGGGGGGGCTGAAGGCTACACTGACACATGTCCACACTCCTTCAACTTCTGTGATTCTGTAATTGTATAATCTATATTAAATTTGTCTTTTCTTCTTTTTTTTTCTTTACAAAGATTATGATCCTTTCAGAAGTATCATGGCTTCTTCCTCAGGGCGTTTCTTTTACCTTTCCTGGTACTTACTACTCACAATCATTTTTAGGCTTCTTTGCATTTCTTAGTAAACCCAAACAATGTAAATGTAAATTCCCTTGGCACCTGCAGGCACTGGTAATTCCTGCCTTGCCTGTTGCACAGCCTGATATTCACTTGTCATTTTGTTTCTTTCATAGGTTATTAAGATTTTAGTTGGTCAGGTGCAGCGGCTCATGCCTGCAACTCTGGGAGGAATGGAGGGGGGGGCAATGCCTTGAGGAATGGACACCATGCTTGCAAAGGACAATTGCTGATTCTTATCACACTAAAAGGAAAGGACGAGAATTGAACAGTCTCCTGGCAAGCCTAGAGACATTTTGTGACTTGGGGGGAGTCCCCCACGTAACTCAGTGTTCCGGAATGAGATAAGATCGGTCACTCACCAGTAACCATGTGTTAAACACTGATGCTTAGTAGTTCTTCATGAGGGTTGTGGGGAAAGAACACGTAGGGAAAGGATATGTGAAGAGAGCACGTGGCAATCATTACACACGCAGCCCTCATATATAACTACCTTAACTCTCCACACTTGTTGTGTATGTCAATTACCTTAACTCTCCACACCTGTTGTGTATAACCTTAATAAATAGCCTTTGCAGAGGCGGCTCGGGGCTACCCCACAATTAAGGTTAGCCTACCTCCTGCAAGGTTGTACTTCTAATCCATGTCACGCCTGGTTCCTTCCTGCCGAGACCAAGATCAGGGCCATAGGGGTCGTGACTCTTGAGCTCAGAGGTTCAAGACTCTTTACTAAAAATTAAAAAAAAAATCATTGGGCATCGAGGAAGGCTGGCATCTGTAAGTCTCACATATTTGGAAGGCCAAGACTGGGGAATTGCTTGAATCCAGAAGTCTGAGGTTGCTGTAAGCTAGGCTGATGCCATGGCACTCTACCCAGGATGAGTGAGACTCTGTCTCAAAACTAACAGAAAAATAGAAGAAAAGAAAAGATTTAATTTACATTGTACAAATCCTTGAAGTGTGAAGCAGCAATAATTACTCTGTAGACCTAATGCCCTCTAATGCCTGATTTACGTTATTGAGTCCAGTTTCCTTTTTTCCTCAAAGACATTTATTTATTCTATGTCAGAGCCAGACGAAGAAAACAGCCGGGATATGAACTGAAAGTACAAACTTGCAAGAGGTGAGGCTCCCAGAGGTGCAGGAGAGCCCCAGCAACCTCCACAGTGGCTATTTATTGAGACGATACACAACAGGTGTGGGGAGTGCCCAGTAATGATGTACAAGGGCTAGGAGCTTAAGGATCGCCAAGTGCTCTTTCCCCACAACGCCCACAATGAAGCACTAAAATCTGCTGATTACCGAGTGACCGATCTTATCCCATTCTGGAACACTGGGTTGCTTCGGGCTTGCTCCCAAGTTACAAGACATCTCTAGGCTTGCCAGGAGACTGTCCTGCTCTCAGCGTTTCCTTTGATGTGTTAAGAACCGGTGACTGTCCTTCTACAATTCTGTATCACAGTTGACATAACAAAAACTCTCAAAAATATTTGTGTTGCTACTCCCTAAAAGATAGTATAACAAGAGTTTGATTTAATGACATGTCAGAGATTTTTCTAGTAACTTTCTCCGTATGTATTTCATTATTTGCATCGTCAGGAATGCACTACATTTTACAGGGGATGGATTTGGACAAATGTGGGAGTTATTCAAGAAATAATAACATAAATGTTTCCCATTTCATGTCCCGAAGTCATTGTATCTTTACTTAGAGACATAACAAGTATTTGTTCTCTTTTATTAAGAGCAGCCATCGAAGTCAAGATTAAATAAATAATCCTTGTTGTTAATATATATTAAATTTTTATGTCATTATTAAGGAATAAATTAAGACCCTTGCTCCTCTACTTCATATAGTCAGACTTTCATGACAACCCTTTCAAAAAAAATAAACCCATTTAGATCTAAAATGGGATATTCTTCTCGAGTCTCACTGTGAGAAGTAATGAGAGAGTCAAATGTAAATGTCTTATTGTTTTTGTTGGCCCAAGTCATAGAAAAGGCGTCAATAGAACAACTCTGAAGGTGTAAATTGGTTCCCTGGTTTTGGCAATACCTGCTGCCATCTGCTGGTCGAAGGGGAAACTGCAAGGAATATACAAACGTGAACTGAGTTTTGAACAGGTTTGGAGAGCATATATGTAGAGAGATTAATTATCCAGAATTGTGTTTTTAAAAATACTGTCCAACTCAGTTTCAGAGCTGGCTTCTGTGACTAGCAAAAGGGAGAAGAGAATAAGTGGCTGAGGTCTGTCTGCCTCCAAGGTAATATTTTCCCTGATGTGAGAGTCTGGTCCTCGGCACCCTCATTTGGAGTTCCCCCTTCCTTGCCCTGGATTACAAAGCAAGAGTCAATTTCTTATTGTGTGGCATAACATTTCCTAAGATGTTGCCCTAAGCAAAACTGGCTCTCCTTGATCAAAGATTACAAACTGGAAGCGAGGTACAGATCGCAACATTCAGACACAGAATTTTGAAAAAATGTGGGTATTGATTTTAAAATAAAGAGAGTTCACATTAAAAAATCTGAATTGCCAGCTTGTCTTGATAAATTTGAACATCAGCCCACAGTGGGCTCATTCCCACAGGGCTGGGGCAGTATATGGCTGAGCCTATTAGCAGAGACAGGAGCTTTCCTGCTCATTACAGTTCCCACCTCTTTCTGTTCTCTCCCACACAAACCCCCAGTTGCCACATCATCTTGTGCAGTATATAGTTTTAATGTAGAGACTTTTCTTTTCATTTGTGTGAGGCAGAGCCTGCTAGTTGCCTACTGTTGTGTTCCCCTTGCGTGTTGTTAATAACTGGCATTTACATTGTCAGGGAGGGCACAGACCCAGTTGAACATTGCAGGTCTTCTCTCCCTTGCAGACAGCAGTGAGCAATGAGACAAACGTGGAAGCTCATGGGCAGGAATTTCAGGAATATTCCTTAAAGATGGCTGACTCAACTACAAAGACATCACTTTTTTTGCCCTTCCATTCTTCCTTTTCTTTCCTACTCAAAGAGAAAACATGATGACAAGAGCTTTGGCGAGTGCTTGGGGTCCTACACTGACGTGAAGGTGGAAGTCAAAGGCTCAGCATGGTGAAAAAGATAGAACAAACCTGCCTCTCTGATAACCACAAAGCTAACATGCCCGCTCTGAACTGTCTTCAGTAAACTTCTTTTACTTGAGAGAAAAATTAATCTTCATCTTGTTTAAGTTATGTATTTGAGTTTTCTGTTAAAAGCAGTAAACTCAATCAATCTTACTTGATATATCTTTAACAAAACTGAGACAAGGAGAGGTAAACTGACAAAGTTGTGTGTTTTGAGAAACATAGAGGAAAGTATAACTTTTTATCAAAATGAAGTCTAGTTTTTACCTGTACTTTCTGTCTCCCTGAAATGTATAAAAACCAAACTGTAAGCCAAATACAGTGAGACTTCAAGACTCCTTGGATGTAGCTTTCTGGGCAATGGTCACACGTATTTGTTTCCGAATAAACCTCTTTAAATTAATTTTTCAAATGAAATTTATTTATTTATATTTAATATGGAAAAAATACATACTTTCCCATATGCCTGACCTGCTTTCTTCAGGTCACTTACATGATCCTTGGAAGCATCTGAGTCCACAATTCTTGCCCCAGATGCTGTAAGGACTTTGTGATCAAATAAGTTTGGTTTTTCATTATAAAGTCACATACGTGTTGAAAATCCTGCAGTAAGGAAGCTTGTTTAATATTTTTAGCTCAATGTTTTCCAAATGTATCAAATAGGTAACTCATTTTTAAATGAATCCCTTTTTAGCATTCTCCAGAACTAATATTCTATAGGAAACACTTGGGGAAAAGCCGGTCCAGTGGTGGTTTGTTGCTCTTTGCTATAAGTAACTTCACATCTCAACATTTTGACCCCAAAATGACCTATGTTTTTCAGAGATGGAGGCATTGTAGCAGGTGCCTGTCGTCCCAACTATTTGGGAGGCTGAGGCAAGAGAATCACTTAAGACCAAGAGTTGAGGTTGCTATAAGCCACAGCACTCAACCAATGGCATCAAAGTGAGACTCTATCTCAAATAATAATTTAATTATTGCTTGTATGGACTTAATTTAGGGCTTCTGTAATGCTAAAAATAAACATTTAACGTAGGTCCTTTGGGAAAATAGAAATTTAAAGATTGAGTAGGAAATCATGGTTAAGCTCCTAACAAGAATTCAATTTCTTAAATAGAGAAGGGGGAAATTTCAGAAATTATCCATGTAATAATGTAATATATATTTATACATATGATATATGCTTTTGACATATATATATTATATACAGGGTGTCTGTATATATGATATACCACCCTGTATATTATATATGTATCCACACCAAACACATACTATTTAATTCTTTTTTAAAAAATTTCAGGTAAATGTGAGGGTATAACAACTAGGTTGCAATATTTGCATTTGTTAGGTACAGTCCCTCTTATAATGGTATCCTGCACCCAAAAGGTGCATCATATATCCCTACATTGTGCCCATTAAGTGGGAGCACCCCAACTCCCTTCCTCTCTTCCACTTTGAACTGTCTCCAAGGCCTTCCAGCACAGTAGTGGACTTGGAAGCCTGAAGCAGGAATGGCTCATGAGATGGCTGATTAAACAGAATACAAGGATATGAAATGAGCATCAAAAGATTTTCTTTTTGATTTAAACTTAAGACATGAAACTATAAAAATACTAGAAGAGAGTGCAAGGAAAACGCTTGAAGAAATTGGCCTGGAAAATATTTTATGAGGAGGACCCGCCAGGCAATTGAAGCAACACCAAAAGTACATTGCTGGGATCTGATCAAACTAAAAACCTTTTGCACAGCCAAGAGCACAGTAAGTAAAGCAAACAGACAGCCTTCAGAGTGGGAGAAGATTTTTGTAGGTTATGCTTCTGACAAAGGTCTGATAACTAAAATCTACAGAGAACTCAAACTAATCAATAAGAAAAGAATAAATAACCCTATTTCTATGTGGGCAAGAGACTTGAACAGAAACTTCTCTGATGAAGACAGGTGCATAGCCTACAAACACATGAAAAAATGCTCATCATCCTTAATCATCAGAGAAATGCAAATCGAAACTACTTTGAGATATTATCTAGCTCCAGTAAGATTAGCCCACATCACAAAATCCCAAAACTACAGATGTTGGCATGGATGCGGAGAGAAGGGAATGCTTCTACACTGCTGGTGGGAATACAAGCTAATATAACCTTTCTGGAAAGAAGTTTGGAGAACACTCAAGGAACTAAAAGTAGATCTACTGTCCAATCCTGCAATTCCTCTATTAAGTATATACCTAGATGATCAAAAATTATTTTACAACTAAGATGTTTTGCAACCCAATTCATAATAGCCAAGACATGGAAACAGCCCAAGCGCCCATTGACCCATGAATGGATTAACAAATTGTAGTATATGTACACCATGGAATACTATGCAGCCATAAAAAGATGGAGACATCACATCTTTTACGTTTACCTGGATGGAGCTGGAACATATTCTTCTTAGTAAAGTATCTCAAGAATGAAAAAAAGTATCCAATATACTCAATACTACTATGAGATCAATATATAACCACCCACACACTCATATGAATGGCAAAACATAACTATAGTCCAGAAAGTAGAAGGGAAGAGAGAGAGTGGAGGGGAAATATGGAAGGAAGGAGGGTATTTGGGGGGACCTCACCTAATATGCATGATGCAATAGTACATTTCAAAACTATTAAGAAATGAGTATAATTGTGATGGATGTGTTATTTAGTTAAAGGTTAGCATTTCACATTGTATGTTGAAGCAATACCCTGAACCCTGTAAATGCATCAATATACAAAGTTATGATTTGATAAAAACTAATAATAAAAAAAAATTTTCTTTTTGTAAGGCTGAAAAGTCTGCCCCCGAAATATTCACCAAGCAAGAGGAAAAGAAGTTATTTAATCTAGAGATGCCTGGGTCAATTCAGTCAAACTAATCCTCAAAATAGAACTTGCTTTAATTTTTTTTTAACTTTTACATCCAATATAATTTCTTAAGGTTGAAGGCAGATTTTTCCCCTGTCTGGGCAAGATAGCTAACTGCTGTAATTTCAAGACTGGAATCCTAGCAATGTCCTTTAGTGTTTTCATTGGTAGGGATCAGATCTCTTCTTGCCATGTTGTCCACTCACAATACAACTTCCAGCAACATCAGCTACATAGATCTCTGACCAAATATTTAGTGAGAAAATTCTGTGAAGAGATCCTTATGTACATCTGTTTTCCTATAGCCTGAATCAACTTTGATTCACTTTTATGAAGCCTATCTCTTTCCCTCCTGCTTTACTCTATGATAAACTTTGCCATAAACATCCTTATTTTTATAGATACACACATATGGCTATTTTTTTTCTAAAAATCTGAAAGATTTTTGTGTAAATACCTATTCCAGCTGCTTGATCACTAGTTTATTGCTGAAACTTCCTGTGCATTGGCAAAGTTTTGATAACATCTGCTTATGAAGTTGTAAGGCTTACATACTTACGTTTGCAAGTGACAACTACAAGTGTTTGGCTCAGAGTGAGAATTCAATAAATTTTATATTTTATTTAGAATAATTTAACACAGTTGTACGATATTGCCCAAAGTTAATCATAATTTAAAGGCCTTTTGTACATATTGTCAAATAGATGCCCAGAAAGATTATACCAATTTCCACCACCGCCAGTATTGTCTGAGATTGTCCATTTACAATTTCCTTGAGAACTCTGGGTACTATCAATATTTTTAAAATCTTTGTCACTTTCATACGTTCTTGCTTTTTTATTTGTATATGTTTTATTACCTGGATATTTGATACACTGCCATGTATTTAATAGGTATTTATGTCTCTCTGTTTGTGCATTGTTGATTCACATCACTTGCACAATTTCTTGCAGGTGTTTTTTGGCCAGGGCCAGATTTGAACCCACCACCTCCAGTATATACTTGTATTTTAATGACATCAGAACTTTACAAATTGCTTTTTCACTTTATCGTTTGCTTTTAAATTTCCCTAAAATATTTGGATTCAGTGTCATGCTTAGAAAATTCTCCAGCATTGTATCTGACTACCATATAATTTAGCAATTGCACTACTGAGCATATATCCCAGAGAAATGAAAAACCTGAATGCAAATGTTTATGCTACATGTTATGGTAGCCAAAAATGGGAAACAGCTTAGTATCTTTCAATATGTGACTGGTTAAACAAAATGCAGGTCTATTCCTACAATGGTCTTCTACTCAGTAATAAAAAAGAGCAAATCACGGATATATGCAACAATGATAAATCTCCAGAGAATTATGCTGAGTTAAAAAAAAAAAAAAAAGGGCAACCCCAAATGGTCACATATGGTACTATTCCATTTATGTCATTCTTAAAATGACAAAGGTATAGAAATGGGGGGAAGGTTAGTAGTTGCCAGTTTTTAAGGCACGTGTGTGGGAGGGATAAGTGCCTGCAGCTTATGAGGCAACGTGAATGGACCTTGTGGTAATGGAAATGCTGTGGATCTTGACAGCCTCAACATCAATATCAATATCCTGGTTGTAATATCATACTACAGTTTTGCAAGATGTTACTAGTGGGGGAAATTGGGTGAAGAGTATATGGGATCTCCTTCTTGTTCATTATAAGCACATGTGGACTATAATTATCTCAAAATAAAAAGGTTTTAGAAATCATTTAAACAACAAAACATTATGGTAGCTTTTCTACTTCCCATGGTTTGAATGTCTCCTCTTGATGGAATTTAATTGCTATGTAACAGCACTAAGAGATGGGACCCTTAAGAAGTGATTAGGCCATGAGGGGTCACCCTCCTAAGTGGGTTCATGCTTTGGTAAGAGTTGGTTTCGCCCCTTCTTGCTCTCTCACCTGCCACCACGGGATGATGAAGAAAAAGGCCCTTGCCAGATGCTGGCATCTTGATGTTAGACTTCCCAATCTCCAGAATTGTGAGAGGATACATTGTAGGAGAATGAACACCATGCTTATAAGAACAGTCACCGGTTCCTGAGGGAAACACTGAGAGCAGGACAGTTTCCTGGCCGGCCTAGAGATATTTTGCAGCCAGGGACAAGCCCTCAAGTAACTTAGTGCTCTAATGAAATGAGACCTGTTGCTTGTTAGGAAGCAGGTGTTGGACCTTGAGCATTTATGGCACTTCAGGGTGGAGATCAAGCCTGGGAAAGAGCACCTAGTCACCTTTAAGCTCGTAACCCCTGTAGTCATTACTGGGCACTCCTCACACCCGTTATGTATCCTCTCAATCAATAGCCACTGAGGAGGTTGCTGGAGGCTCTTCCGCACGTCTGTGAGCCTCACCTCTTGCAAGCTTATACTTTCAATTTGTGTACTGGCTATTTCCTGCGTGCAGCACCAACGACATAGCAGCTCCGACAACACATTTTTGTTCATTACAAATTACCTAGGCTATGGTGTTCTGTTATAATAGCAAAACCAACTAAGGCACCACCCCACAGTGATTAGTTTAGAGAACTATTTTTTCTTTTTTTTTTTTTATAATTTTATTGAATCATAATTCTGTACATTGGTGCAATCATAGGGCATGATTCATATACATTCAGAAATGTTTTGATCGTACTGTTACAGATAGCCTTCATGGCATTTTCTTGATCACTATA
>CAUYON010129762.1:0-10677 GCA_963573935.1 Arctocebus calabarensis | reverse complement strand
TCTAATGATTTCTCAAACCCCTCAGGTTGGAGAGCTTAAATCCTCCTCAGCCTGCTTAGAAGATACTTTAAATTGCTAACTTGGGCTAAGCAGAAGCTTTCCCAGGAAAGCGCTGTGGCTGGGATCACTCCTTAAGTGGCTCTCCACTTACCCAATGTGCCAAAACCAGTCTCACCCTATGCCCCTGAGGGCTAAGGCTGCGAGACGTCTCAGTCCCCGCCTTTAGGGTGCTCAGTCACTAGATTACTCGCTCCCACCTGATGCTTGTTCTGTGACCCTGAGGGTGGAGCTTGCCAGGGCAGTTCTCCCACAATGGCTCCACACAGCCCACCACCAAACACTAGCAGCTCCGTCTGGCTTGGTGGCCCAGTCTGGGCCCCCAGACAACACTCAAAACCCCCCGCACTCCTGCCCAAGTTCTCCCAAGGCAGTTCAACTGACTGCCATGTCCAAAATAAACCCAAACAACTCACAGGCAAGGCCTTTCCAGCCTGCAGTTCCACTGTTGTCCCACCCACAGCTGCCAAGAGGATCAGACTGAATGAACAGATGCATATGTAGTGCCCAATCTTGCCCAATCTCCGTCGCTTTTGCCTTCCTCAGGGTGTCCGGAAGCCTCACGCTGTCTCCCTGTATCCCCAAAGGAAAGTTTCTGGGCAGATCTCAACTGCCAGAGATGCCTGAAGTCCTCTCTCCCCAGTCTCACTGTGCCCCGCAAGGAAGCTGTTACTCGGCCGCCATCTTGTTCCACCCTATGCAGACCCTTTCTTTCTTTTCTTATGCAATTAGGTTATACTGTTTGTGTTTGTTAGGTAGAGTCTCAGTTGTAGTTGTGCCCCTCCCCAGGAGGCATCTGTGTACCCTTACACCGTGCCCATTGGGTGAGAGCACACCAACCCACCTCCCTCTCCTAACCTTCCCCACTTGACTTTACATGGGATTTTCTCTTCTGTGGGTGTGTATTGTTCATCTACTGGCTTCATATTAGCAAAGTGAGTAACTGGATACTCACTTTTCCATTTTTGTGATATTTAGCTAAGTAGAATGTTCTCCAACTCCATCCAGGTAAATATAAAAGATGTAAAGTTCCCTATTTTTTATGGCTGAGTAGTATTCCATGCTATACATGCACCACAGTTTATTAATTCATTCATGAGTTGATGGGTACTTGGGTCGATTCCATATCTTGGCAATTATGAATTGAGCTGCAATAAACATTCTAGTGCAAATGTCCTTATGGTAAAAAGATTTTTTCTTCTAGGTAGATGCCTAGTAATAGGATTGAAGGGTCAAACAGAAGATCTGCTTTGAGTTCTCTGCTTTCTCATCACTTCCTCCCTCCCAGGCTCAGAACTCTGTGCTGTGCTTTCCCAGACATCTTACTTTGTTGGACAGTCCTCAAATTGCCTCCCTCATCCATATCTGGAGGTGACTGGACATTGCTCATCACCTCCAGATAAGTATGAGGCTTGTGATTCTTTTCTGGCTCTCTCTCATCCTTCCTGGAGACAACCCTCCTTTGGGGTTCTTGTTCATTCTCTCTTGGATGATGGATGGGGTAGGAGTGCGGAGAGAAGCTCAGGGTGGTGCTGTGCTGACACCTGTCTGTCATGGGTGGGGAGGAGGGTCTAAGGCAGGGCACGCTGTGTGCTGGTCATTCTGCCTCATCACACATGGGACTACTAGTCTCTAGGTGTGAAATTCCCTGTGTTATATTTCCTTGTATGCTTTTGAAAAATATGACAATCATTTACTGGATGATGACTATGTGCCTAGATTGTCTGGGAAGGGCACAGCTTCCTTATCCTCTTGGACAAACCAGGAGACAGTGGTTGGCATGTAAACAGATGGTCAGGGGACACGGTGGCAGGTGTGGAGGCTGCCATGAAGTGCTGATAGCTGATAAGAGAAGACGGGTGGGGAGCAAGGAGGAGTGAAGAGTCCTGGGTGCAGCTTATTTGGATTGGGTCTGAACAGCCTCTTGGGAGGTGATGTTTGAGCAGAGACCTGAATGTGAAGATCTTCAGGATGGAGGATTTGAGCCTGAGAGAGCAGCAGAAGCAGAGCCCCTCAGGGTGGGCACTGTCACGGGTTCTGTGCCCCCACAGGCTCCATCCAAGGAGTGCCTCTCCCCCATTTTACTCTACTTTGTTCTTCAGGACACTCAGGTCATCACTTTGCTTATCATGTTGTTTTCAATACACTTAAGATGAATGGGTTGCCAAGGTCTTCATGGGGAGCAGAGAACCCTCTGAAGTCGAAGCAGTTGAGCACTGATGTCAGTGGAAGTGGCCTGGGCAGAGAGTGAGACTCTGGAAACCCTTCTCCAGCTCCTAGGCTGGCATGAGGCTCCTCCCCCTCCTAGGCTGGGGTGAGGCTCCTCCCCCTCCTAAGCTGTTGTGAGGCTTCTCCCCCTCCTTGGCTGACATGAAGCTCTTCCCCTTCCTAGACTGGGGTGAGGCTCCTCCCCTTTGTAGGCTGGCATGAGGCTCCTCCCCCTCCTAGGCTGGGGCCAGGCTCTTCCCCCTCCTAAGCTGTTGTGAGGCTTCTCCCCCTCCTTGGCTGACATGAAGCTCTTCCCTTTCCTAGACTGGGGTGAGGCTCCTCCCCCTCCTAGGCTGGAGTGAGGCTCCTCCCCCTCCTAGGCTGGGGTGAGGCTCCTCCCCCTCCTAGGCTGGCATAAGACTCGCTGGCCAGGTGGGTCTTTTCAGGGTCCTTACATTGTTTTTTCAGCTCTTTTCAGCTTCCCTGAAAGTGTTTTCAGGGTAAACCAAGCTTACTTATAGGACTCAAGACATTTGGAAAAGAAATGCTTCTTGGAGTGGAGTGAGTACTCAAAGGGGAACTGTCTGAATTAGAAAGGCAATCTCTAAATCTGGCCCAGAGGGTTTACAAATGGCCCTGTTTACAAATAGCAGGCACTTTGTTAATTCCCTTTGAATAACTGGCACTCCAGAGACCTGTGATAGTGTGCCAAAAGATATGCAGAGAGAGACAGGGCGAAGAAATGAGATTTTAGCCACAGAGGTCAATAAAATTTGGGGATAATGTGTTACATTTTTACTAAAGTACTTTTAGCCAATTCATTCAGCAAACATTTATGTGTAATGCTAGCAGAGAGGTGAGGTGGATTCAAAGATGAATAAAATAGTAGCTATTTTTTTTTTTAAGCAGCTCACATTTTGGCAGGGGAGATGAAAACGTAAATAATTAGCAAAGAATATAGTCAGGGCTATAATCAGGATGTGTACAAAGGGCTGGAGGAGCATGGAGGAGGGAGAAGTCTTGAAGGGCTTTTCAGAGAGGTTCAAACTGAACGGGGCCATGAAGGGGAGAGAGGAATTTCATTTTCTGACCAAGAAAGGAAGGCTTTCCAAGTCAAGGAAACAGGGAGTGCAAGGCTGTGGAGGTTGGAGCAGGCATACACCGGCCAGGCTTTTTAGAGCACAGTTTATGTACAATTATTATGAAATGCATCTTCAGGCCACATTATAATTAGACATTTGTTGAACCAGGACATGAGGACTTAATTATGTAGGCAAGGGGAACTCTCCAAGGTTCTAAAGTCCAATCGAATATGTTTAGTCCTATTTGAGAAAGTTGGCTGAGGTGTGGAGAAGGAACAAGATAAAAAACCATCTGGGAAGCTCCCATTCTAGTGAAGGAATGTTGTTTATAAAGTGTGGGGCTAGAAAAAGTCAATGGTACAGTATGAGGCACCATACTATTGGAAATGGAGTTAATATTTGGTGACTAAAATGGGGGGGGAACAGGGGGACTCCCTAGGATAAAGTTTTTATATTGGGTAACTGAATGGAAAATCATTTCCAGTAATGACTGAGGATATTGGAGGAGAATCAGGCTTGGAGGGATAAGGGAGGGAAGCAGGAAGGAAGGAGGGAGGAAAGAGGAGAGTTTGGATTTGAGGTACGCTATCCTTGAGGAGCCCATGGGTAGGACATCCAGGGGCCAAAGCCCCTGGTAGTTAGAAATAAGGGCTGAGAGCTCAGAAGTGAACTTAATGTTCTCAAAATAGACTTGAGTGGTTATCCTTCTTCCAGGCCTCCTGGGACTATACAGGCAAGACGGGACTAAGTCAGAAGGTGGAAACTTGGGATCCGCTGGCTTGGGGTTTTATAATCTCGATTTTGTCTTTCATATCATTTATTTGTTTTAAAAATTTATTTTAAGTAGGTAATATAAGCACATGGTGCTGCTAAAAGGAAAAAATTCAGCCAAATTAAATTTAACACCATTTAATTGAGCAAAGAACGATTCTCAGATTGGGCAGCTACCCCTGCCTCCACCAGTATAGGTTTGGAGACACTTGGGCACGGCTGCGTGGTCGGAGAGGACTTATGGGCAGGAAAAAGAAAGCGATGTACAGGCGGAAGTGAGGTCCGGAAACAGCTGGCTTGGTCACAGCTTGGCCCCGGCCTTATTTGAACGTAGTTTGAGCAATTGGCCGTCTGGTTGAAGCTCAGCGATCAGCATGCTAGTAGGTAAGAGTTTGTTTACACATCCAGTCAGCTCATAGTTCACTATGCACGGAGCCACCTTTAGGCTGAACTTAAAGTATGCTGCAGGGCAGCTTTGGGCTCAACTTAATTTAACCGTTCGGAATTCAAAGAGTACTAAAGGTGGCACTGTGAACGGTGCGCTCCTTTCCACCCACTGTTCCCTTGACATCTGGTTCATTCTTTTCAGGCCCCCACCGCTGCCTTCTATTGCATCCTCCCAGGAATTCATCACGTAGGCCACGTTTTCTGTAAAGACCCCTCTAATCCTTGCGCATTGCAAAGTCCTGAGTCCCTTATCAGGCCCATTGCTTAAATCTGCAGGACACTTTTCTGGGAGGGCTGTTTCCCGCCCAAGTCCTTTCAAGGCATTGTCTTTGTAAGGAAATCCCCTTTCCTTGATTGGAAAGCAGCGGAGGGCTGATTCTACAGTTCCTGATGTTTAATGAGGCTGCTGTTGGGTGCGTCCAAATAATGGCCTTCAATTGCAGAGGTGTTGGAGTTGAGGTGGCACTAATGAGGCACAGGTGAGCCCTGAAGACCCCGGTAGAAGTGAGAGTGAAAGCAGCAAAAAGACATTATCCGAAAAAAAACTTATTTCCCCTTTCATGTTAGTAAGAATGTTATTTTGCTGTCATGGCTTTTAGCACACATTGGGTTTTAAAGATGTCTTTGGCTTATTTATAATTTTATCATTTTAAAGGCAATGTGTTCTCTAAACCTGGCCAGAGAATGGGATTTAAATTTAAAAAGCAAATTTGACTAGTTCCCTGGGAAAAGTTTCCCAGCCTGGAAGACTGTAGAGAAAGTCCTGGCAATCAGTGACTCCTGGTTTTCCTGGTGGGAGGAGTTGCTTTTCCATGTGATCATGGGTGAATTACAAGGTCACTGACCACAGAAAGGGGACGGAACTACTGCCCTGGCTTCCTCTGAGCAGGTTTTGCCACAGCGACTCTGTAGTGGGTGTTACCTGGCTGTGTGCTTTGATCAGCTGTGATCAAAAGGTCATCATGACTCAAGTATTGAAGTTTGCAAAGGATTTCCTTTATCAAAGTGAACTGGGCCAGTCAAGTCTAGGTTATTCCTCAGGTGCCATTCCTCTCACTCATTGGAATCTGAGGGGAAGATGGGGAATTCCAGGGCAGGTGGGCAGGTGCGCGTCACCTGGCACACGCACAGGGACAGAACAGCAACCTGAGAGCACTCCCCCCGCCACCCGTCTTCTCCATCTCCTTCCGTCTCTCTGGGAAGTCCGGTTGGTTCTGTCCTGCTGTGACCTCTTCTTCCTTTAGAACAAGTTTCCTTAACCTTGGCGTCAGTGACTTTTTGTGCCAGATAATTCTTTGTTGCCTTGTGTGGTGTCCAGCAGCAGCCCTGGACTCCACCCAGTAGACGTCAAGGGTGTGACTCCTGAAGGTGTGAACGACGAGAAATCTTCCAGGGCACGTTGACACTGCTGCTTGGCTCCTTCCGATCAGAGCAATCTGTAGGCTTTGTTCTTTTCAAAACACAAATCTGAAAATAGCATTTCCTGTTTAACTTTTGTTGGTTTCCTGTTACATATAAAAAAAATAGTCTGACTCTATCAAATCAGGTCTTCTTCCTTTTGTCATCCTCCAAAACCCTCTGCTCCAGCTGCTCTGGACTTGCCACCATCCCCAGGAGCCGCTGGCTCAGGAGTCTTTCCCTGGCGGGAGGCTCCCTCTGCCTGGACTGATTCTGCTGAAATCCTTTCAATTGTTGCGCACAGGCTCAGTTGCAGTCTTCCCTCGGTGGCCCTTCGCCTGACTTCTGGCTCAGCTCTCCCAGTGCTGCCTGGCCGTTATCTGTTCCCGTGTCACTGTTCTTTGTAAGTTGTCACGTATTTAAGGCCAGTTGGAAAGGTCATTACAGGATCCAGACTGAACTTGTAGTGGATCTCCAAACCTGGCATAAAAAGTGGAAACTGACTCCAAGAGTGAGCTGAAGCTGTGAGTGGCACTGCCACCAGGAGGGACCGGGTTTGAGGTAGCTGGGATTCAGAGCCCAGAGCCCGCCTGGGGTGTGCGCGTGAGGGCACACAGGGGAAGTTAGGCTTACGGTCTGTAGGACGTTCTGGGCACACACGAGGTGGCGTGGGACCTCTCTCTCATCTCCCCTGTGAGCATCCCCCTCGCATCCCAACAGCTTCCTGTGATTTCAGGGACCGACAGCGGATATTCCTTCATGAAGAAGGCATTCACAAAAATGTGAAAGAATCAGGCAAAACTGTGAACTCTCATGGTGAGATTTTCGATGTTGATGGGAGCTAGAAGACGGGCCATTCAGACCCGAGTAGCCTTCTCTCCTAGCCGTATCTACTAAGGAACAACCTGCCATGCTCTCTATTTAGCTTTTGGGGGTAAAGACAGCTTCTGAATAGAAAAAAAGGATTCTTCACAGTGAAGGTGAAGGAGAAGAGCTAAAGAAAATATAAAGTTTGCTTCTACCTTCCTGTCTTATTAACAAGCAGAGAAAGAAAGGCGGGGGTGACAAGAGGAAGAGGGAAACGTGACTTCAGTTCATGGTGTTTAAAAAAGGACGTTTCCTCCCCTGCCCTCAGGACAACTAGCACTAAATAGTGTTGCACCTAAAAGCCAGGGAAGCTCATTGCCACATCTAGGAAAGTAATGTTACTTTGGGACATATTCAAAATTACGTTTGAACTGTTTTAAATATTGCATTAAGAAGAAATTCTTTATATCTTTTGTACTACCCTAGATAGAGTTGGAGAGCATTCTCTTTAGTAAAGTTTCACAAGATTGGAAAAGCAAGTATCCAATGTATTCAATAGTACATGAAGCCATTAGAGGAACTAATACACACCTGCACGAGAGAAAAGCTCAGTTTCATTCAAGTTGGGAGGAGGGGGGCAATTGACATGCTCTCACCTAGTGGGCACATCGTAAGGGTCCATGGCACATCTCCCAGGTGGGGCACACAAGTGCAAGGACTTTACCTAACAAATGCAGACATTGTAACCTAATCATTGGTATGTTCGTATTAATCTAAAATAATAAAATAGAATCAAAGAAATTCTGTGAGTTGGCAACTTCTGCCAAGCACTGGTGCGGGTCCCTAAGGCGCTGTCATATTGGGAGGTGCGCTGACAGTGTCTGCAGTGGGTGGGTGCTTCTTTCCCAGGTTGAGGTCAGAGACATCAGAATGTCTCTGGATTTGTTTCTAGAGGTTTTTGCAGTGGTAGGGGTGACTTTGGGGTTAATTTAGTTCAGGAAATTTTTTGAGTATCAGGAGAAGAGAAACAGCAGTTGGAGGGAGGGCTCTTTCCCTCACCGCTTGGCCTGGCCTGGCCGGTCTGGTCTCTGACATATGGCTTCTGGTTCTCAGAGGGTGCTTTGGATTTTCAGGTGTTGTATTTATCCCACTTTCCACAGTTCTGCTTTAGTTTGTTTGCCTTTTCCTTCCTTCCGTCTATGGGGAATATGGTCTTTATTCTTTATGGTTTCTATCCACTCTTCCAATGTGTTTTGTGCAAGGTGCATGGTGAGTACTTGCTAATTGGATTCGTGTGTGCACTTGAAGTTGTGCCTGTGGTTTGCAGGTATCCAGTGACTGGTAATACCTTAAAAATGCAGAGCTCTTTAGTAAGAAATACAGTTTAATAAAACCATATTCTCCTGGGGCCAAATTTCATGCTTTCCTTCAGATGTAGTCCAGATTGATCACAGTCTAGGAAATGGAGGCGGACAGGGCGAGAAGGCTGTTGTCTAAGGCATTATTCTCACAGATGTCAGATGATCCAGTCATGCTCTGCTCTTTTCTTGGCCGAATCCACTCTGCTCTCGATTTCTAAGCAAACAGGCATTTACAATATAAACATATATTCTTTGAGATCATTCTTTGAGGACGAGCTGGTACAATATCTGTCTTTACAGACAAGCTGTTGCCAAAGCAGTTTTGCACCAGAGATTTCTTTTTATAAAATGTTTTCATGAAAACATTAAAAATCCCTTCTCTTCTATGTTTTAGATATTGTGCTTAACGTATTAGTAACAAAAACATACTTGGCACAGCACAGTATAGTCTTATTAAGTCAAAGAGCTCCAGATTTGGGGTCGCATTGGGACGACTAATCATCCTAATGGGGCATATGGTTTTGAGACGCCCCAGCCAAATTGGGGTTCCAGTAACAGAGAGGCTAGTGACACTCCGTGATGAGAAATGAAAGGGACCTGGCTATGGGTGTCCACAGTGCGCCTGTCACTGGGCACTTCCTTTACCTGGCGGACAGCCTAATTCCCAGATGTCCAATCCAAGGTTGGGGTCTCTCGCATGGGCCAGTTGTTTATACTGTACTGGGAGATGTCCTTGTGACTCTCGTCTGCCTTGTGTCTGTCTGACCATCACTCTGACACTGGGAGCCTGACCTTGCATTGCTCTTACCTCTGCCATCGCAGGGAAAGCTTGGCTTGGGGCGGTCCCTGGTTCCTTAGATGGAGGAATTCACCACTGCAGGAGGAAGCAAGTAGAAAGAGTTTTGCTTGCAGATTCTGGGCATGGAGGGTGCAGTGAGCCAGGAGGGCTGTCTTCTTGTTGAGTCACACAAAGCCGGGATGAAGAGTCAAGCAGAGAGAAGAATGTGAACCAGCACCTAGCAGAGTGTGGGCTGCTGAAGTTCATGGGCCAATGCCTCTGGAAAGTGGGGAGTCCAGTCCACTAGGTGGGAAAGATGCCTCCAGCTTCTTATCACTCTGAACCACTGGCTTGGACCGTGTGGCTGTGGTGTCCTATTTCTAATGCCTGGGCAGCAACCTGGGTGGCATCACGCCTGTTGCACACATTTGCTTTTTTCTGGTGTCATCACTTTTCAAATCAAAGAGCAAACTTTTACCATTAGGAAGTAATTCGTGACATGGTTAACTAATGTTGCCATAATACAACTAAATACATTTGCATTTTTGTTGCAGTTGAACAGTTTAAAGGTAATTAATGTTATTTTTAAATATAACCGTTTTAAAGGCTTTGCAGTCAGGTGATTTTTCTTATAATTGCCGCTGTTTCGATTTTACAAGAAAAATCAAAGTGAACTATTTCTGACAATACTTCCCATCTGTTTCTAAGTAAAGTAAATGAATTTTATGGTTAACCCTTTCTTCTTAGAACAGAATCCTATCTAAAACTGGCAGAAGATGTCATTTGTCTCCTTTTCTTGGGGCTCAGACATTCATCCTCATTTGTCAAGTAATAATATCAGCAGGTGAAGACACGGGTTTCAGGTTTATAGGAAAGGCTGGCTGCTCCTGTCTTGATCGAGCAGGTGCCTCTCACTAGGTCTGTAATGAGAGGAAGAATATGAGCTTTCCATTCCAAACTCCCTCCCCTTGCTCCCATCTGAGAGGGTCTGGGTCTGTCTGCCTTGAGCTCTGGTTGTCGGGGTGTTTTAATGCTGGGTGCTGTGGAAGTGCAGTCTCGGCCTGGCCTGCTGCTTAGCTGGGAAGGTCAACCAGAGCGTTACGGAGGTTCCCTGTGTCTGTGAGCTCTGTGTGGCTCCGGCGTGTTCTCTCCTAGAGAACACGCGTGCGTGGTGCCGAGCTTCCGTCAACGGGCTGCTTCTGTCAAGCTTGTAGAGCAGAGTTATCACTGGTGGTTTTTGGGAAGCCAATCCGCTCTGCTCTGCCTTGTCTGCTTTTTAACCCAGCTTGGTTTTATGCCCCCGGTTGGGTATCTGTCTTCTCCCTCAGAAGGAGTTTACTTTCAGCTATATCCAGGGCCCAAAGACCTGGAAACATTATCACCCCTTCCGTCCTCCAACATAGACAATTTCAACAGCAGCAGCAACACGACTTTTTATCTTTCATCTTTTTTTTTTTTGCAGTTTTTTTTGGCCAGGGCTGGGTTTGAACCTGACACCTCTGACATATAGGGCCAGCGCCCTACTCCTTTGAGCCATAGGCGCCGCCAAACGACTTTTCGTTTTTTTTTTTTTTTTGTTTGTTTGTTTTTTTGAGACAGAGCCTCAAGCTGTCACCCTGGATAGAGTGCCGTGGCATCACAGCTCACAGCAACCTCCAATTCCTGGGCTCAAGCGAGTCTCTTGCCTCCACCTCCCAAGTAGCTGGCCACAACGCCCAGCCATTTTTTGGTTGCAGCCGTCATTGTTGTTTGGCAGGCCAGGGATGGA
>CAUYON010129761.1:0-21074 GCA_963573935.1 Arctocebus calabarensis | reverse complement strand
CGGGGCCGGGCGGGGGGGGGGGGGCCCCCCCCCCCCCCCCCCCCCCCCCCCCCCCCCCCCCCCCCCCCCCCCCCCCCCCCCCCCCCCCCCCCCCCCCCCCCCCCCCCCCCGCCCCCCACCCCCCGGGCGGAGACAGGCCGGGCGGATGGAGGATGGGAGGATGGAGGAAGGGAGGGGAGAGGACGGGAGGATGGAGGATGGGAGGAGAGAGGACGGGGGGATGGAGGATGGGGGGGATAGAGGACGGGGGGGATGGAGGACGGGTGGATAGAGGAAGGGGAGTTGGAGGACAGGGGGAGAGAGGATGGGAGGATGGAGGATGGGAGGATGGAGAATGGGTGGATAGAGGAAGGGGAGATGGAGGACAGGGGTATGGAGGACAGGAGGAGAGAGGATGGGGGGATGGAGGACAAGGGGATGGAGGACAAGGGGATAGAGGATGGGGGGATGGAGGACAGAGGATGGGAGGACAGAGGACGGGTGGATGGAGGACAGGGGGATAGAGGATGGGTGGACAGGGGATGCGTGCAGAGTGGATTGGCAGCTGGGCGGACGGCTGGGTGAGTGGGCGACTTGATGCATGGGTGTCTGGTGGTTTCTGAAACCACTAGCACAATTGGCCCTGCAGCCTGCACACTAACTCTGCGGCCCTCACCCCTCCAGGCATCGTGTCTTTGCCTGCAGACGGGGAGTTGGTCTGGCCTCGTCTCTGTCACAGGATCAAATGAGGGACGCACATTGGAAATACTCTGACATCCATAGTGGACGTGAACATGCAGGTTGAGTGGGATCTTCAGTGACTGAAAAGTCTGCATTTTTTTTTTTTTTTTTTTTTTTTAGTTTGTCTTATTGTTTTCAAGTATATGTCAGGAACTAGTTGCTAATGGCATATCTTCAATTTGAGGTCCGGCTTGGCCTCCCCCTGTAAATAGGAGCAGGATCCCAAAATTATCAGTCTTATTTGCATGTAAGTGGTACGTGTGCTAAAGTCTTTGTAACCATTCCCCTGAGAGAAGCGCTTGGGTTGCTTATTTAAGTGAGCAAATTGCATGCAGACCTCTTTCCTCCTGGAAAGTTGAAAGGTGAACTTGAATCTAGCCAGATGATCCTGAGTGTCCAATTATCCCAAAGCTTCCAGGTACAGCACATGGAAAAACACAAATGAGAAGTATGCATGAAGTGCAGCCATCTTCATTTTCGGGGTATAAAACTGAACACACAGACAGTTCGCAGGTTGGACCCCAGATGCTGAGTGTTTGGGAGGTGAATGGCATCAGCCCTTGGGGACGTGGCTTAACTTCTCAGTGGCAGTGCCAGAGTCTGGCCACGTCTCTGAGCTGCCGGTGAGGTTATTGGGTGCAGAAGGCAGAGGACGGTGGGCGTGGGGGTGCTGGTGGCATGGCCCTGGGCCCCAGGGGAGGTTCCCATATCGCCTGAACACTGGCACGTTTTGCTTCTCTGTTGCCTTTTGAAAAACTGTGAAAACCTCCTGGCTCTTCCCCAGGGTCCTTCTGTCTTCCCTCCAGGTAAAAGCATATTTGGCAGCTAACGCTGTTTTTCAGCCTCTGTCTGATGCTTTCCCATCCGATTAAAGTTATATGAGGCCTGAGGCACTTCTAGTGATCACAGCCACCCTCGTGGCTGGACATGCAGCTTTTCCTTGAATAGCGTTATTGTTACAGGGTATAATGTGCAGGGAAGTGGGAGCCTGACTCCCGCACTGACGCGGAGCCAGCCTACCAAGACAGCTTTGAAATGTCAGGCACCAGAACTCCTGCTTCTGGCCAAGAGGGACTAACAGGGACCAGATGTACTCTTCCACCAAAACAAGTGAAAAAATGAACCAAATATATGAAACACGTGTTAGACATTAGACACCAGGCAACAAAGACAGTGATCCCTGAGAGAGGGCAAACTCAGAGGCAGGCCTCGGCTCACAGCCAGACAGGGCTTCCAGGTCCGGTGGGGAGCAAGACAGGAGCTCAGCAGACGCCGTCGAGAAGCCAGCTGGACAAGGAGTCTGGGTGACCAGCAAGGGCAGCTGCCCAGAGGGAGCGAGCGCTCTGCAGGGCTCCCCAGGCTGGCTGCGTACGTAAGTCTGGAGAGAACCATGTGCGTTTCTCTATGCGCGTTTCCAGCTTCGTCTCACATAGGGGATGCTCAAAAGGCAGCCACCTTGGAAGGCCTTTGTGTCAACAGTGGGAAATCAGCTGCGACTAAACATTGCTCAGGTCCTGCCCAACAAAGCTGAAAAAGGAAGGAAGGTTCAAAGGGGTCACACACGTTCCAGGTGACTCACCTGCAACCTGGAACAAAGCTCAAGCATGTTTATGAGAAAAACATGCTAGCACCCAATTAGGTAGAATTCACAATGTCTGACATCTGATCAAAAATTAGCAGGCTTTTGAAGAAGCAGGAGACTTCAATCTGAAATGGGAAGAAAATCCAACAAAATCAACTCAAAATGAAACAGATGACAGAATCAACAGAGGAAGCTGAGCAGGGCGGGGTGGGGGTGTGAAGTGACCCAGAGGGAACTCAACTGGTATGGATGGCCAGTCACAGAGAACGAAACACTGCAGGAGGAAAATGCCAGTGAATTTGAAGTCAAAGTCCAGGAAACTGTAAAATAAAAAAACTGAGAAACAGTCTGACAAAACAGCACTACTAGCTGTGGGCCAACTCCGAGTGGCCTAGGAAGTGTGTCTTTGGGGCTACTGGAGGGGACAGACAGGTCTGAGCAGATAAAGGCCAACATTGTCCCACATTTCATGAAAACTATAAATGCACAGGTTCAAACCCCAAACGCAAGAGACACGAAGAAAATTACACCTCATTATGTAATCAAATTGCCTAAAACCCATGATAAAGAAAAAAATCTTAAAAGCAGCCAGAGAAAAAGACACATTTTATATAGAAAAACAAAGAAGAGGTGCAGGCAGCTTTGTGCTGGAGTTGTGTGAACCAGAGGCTGTGGGAGGGCAGCCTGAAGGAGGTGTCTGGGGGGCACAAACTGAGAGTTCCACAGACAGAAAAATGAAGGTGAAGACGATTAGCAAATCGGCAGGCTGGAGAAGAGAGACCTTGTCATCACATCAGTTCATGAAAAAGGGCGTTTGACAGAATCCAATCCCTGCACATGATGAAAACCCTCAGGAAAGTAAGAGAATGGAGAATAGTGAAGAAGTTCCACACCACCCTGCGGCTAATGTCACACTGGACGGGGAGGGTCAAGTGCTGCCCTACAATCAGGAATGAGGCGGGGATGTCCACTCTTACTGCTCCTATGCAACACAGCAACTGGGGGAAAGATAGAAGAGAAAAGGAAAGAAAGGGAAAAAAAGAAAGAAAAGCATGATTAGAAAACAAAAATGTCCCTATTTGTGGATGACTTAATTATCTACATAGAAAACCCCAAGCCATCTACGGCAAAACTCTCAGAACTAGTGAGTGAAGTTAGCAAGATCCCAGATAAACATCAACCCATAGAAACTGGAAATCCAAATTAAAGATATGGACCATTTACAATTGATCCAAGGAAAATTAAATATTAAGATATAAACCTAACAAAACATATGAAGTATCTGTATGCTAAAAATTAAAAATAAAATGGAAAGAAAAAATTTTAAGACATAAATAAATGGAGAGACATTCCACATGCATGGAGTGGAAGATAGGAAAAATTGATTCTCCCCAAATTAACCTAAAGGATTAGTACAATTCCTGTCAATATCCCAGTAAGATTTTTTGTAGATGTGGACAAGCTTATTATAAAATTTACGTTGAAAGACAGAGGACCTAGAATAGCTAAGACCATTTGGAAAGAAAATAATACAGAGGGAAGGATCATGGCTTCTGTGGCTGCAGTAACATGGGCAGGTGGGGTTGGTGGGAAGCAGACAGCAAGACCTGCCTCATTATGTCCAGAAGTAGGTGTTTTTTGCAAATGCTCCTGGAGCCACTGGCTGTGCAAGGGGAGAAATGGGCCTTGACCAAAGTTTCGCACTTTACACAAAAAATTAACTCAAATGGATCATGAACTTACTATAGAAAACAAAGCTATAAAACTTTTAGAATAAAACACATGGGAAACTATTCAGGACCTAAGAGTAGATGAAAAGTTCTTGAGCTTAAAACAGCCCATGAAAGGAAAGTAAAAAACTGGGTCTCATTGAAATTAAAGTTTTTCTCTCTTGAAGATCCTGTTAGGCTACAGACTAGGAGAAGCAAAACACACATCTGATAAAGTGCTTGCGTGTAGACTGTATGACTCTTGACATTTGGCAGTAAAAAAACAAACAGTTCAGGAGAAAATGGACACAAGACAGGAGAAGAAATTTCACCAGACACACAGATGTGTCTGGACATCCAGACAGTGAATGGACGCTTGAAAAGGTGCTTGACATCATTAGTCAAGAGGGAGATGTGAGCATGAACCTGTGAGCAAGGGACTGTGACATACCTATCAGAACAGCTGGAATAGAAAACAGTCCCTTGAGCACTGCTGGCGGTAATGTGAGACAGAAGAGCAGCCACAAAATGGGTCATTTGTAAAAACGAAACATGCACTTAGCATCTGGCCCAGCAGTTGTACGGTGGGCCTTTATCCTTGTTCACTGAGGTTCATGGCAGCTTTGTTCAAGGTAGCCAAAAAATGGGTAAAAACCTAGGAACTCGCTCAAATGCCCCGAGTGGGAAAGTGAATGATGCCAGCCCTCAGCAGAAGAAAGACACACTCCTGACACAGGTGACACTGGATGGACCCCAAACTCAAAGGCTGCCGACACACTACTCCAGTCATGAGACGTGAGCATTTATAGACCTGGAGAATGAATTGGTGGCTGCAGGGGCAAGGGTGTGAGGAGACCATAATGGGATTGCTCTGTATTTTTTTTTTTTTTTTGAGACAGAGCCTCAAGCTGTCGCCCTGGATAGAGTGCCGTGGCATCACAGCTCACAGCAACCTCCAATTCCTGGGCTCAAGTGAGTCTCCTGTCTCAGCCTCCCAAGTAGCTGGGACTACAGGTGCCCACCACAATGCCTGGCCATTTTTTGGTTGCAGCCGTCATTGTTGTTTGGCAGGCCCCGGCTGGATTCGAACCCGCCAGCTCAGGTGTACGTGGCTGGCGCCTTAGTCCGTTGAGCCACAGGTGCCGAACCCGCTCTGTGTCTTGACCACGTGTTGGCTGCATAAATCTACATGTGACAAAACATTGTATAGAGCTGCATACACACACATGCACACATTCACGAACACACATGTGCATGTAAACCTAGCAGATCTGAGTAAGAGCTGAAAATTGTGCTAAGGTCAATTCCCTATTTGGGGGAGGTGTGGTGAAGGCAACGTTTCAATAGAACCCTGTCTGTACTTTTTTGGTACCTTCTTGTGAATATAGAATTATTTTAAAATTAAAAGATGAAAATAAAAAACAGACAGAGGCTTATCATATATACAAAAGCTGAAATAATTTACCACCACCAGATCTACAGTGTAAGCAATGTGAAAGAAAGTCTTTTGGGAGATGTGTACCATGTGGAAGCTTAGATCTAATCAAAATAATGCCTAGGACTGGGAGTGGTATCCATAAAGGTAACTATGAAATATTTATAATTTTTTACTATTTAAATCTCTTTAAAAGATACTCTTTAAAGCAAAATAACAACAATATATTGTGGGATTCATAAAAGATACTTGAAAACAGCAGTGCAGAAGCTGAGGGCTGAGCTCTCCCTTGCTGTGCATGGCGCTCAGTGCCACTGAAGGTGGGCGATGGAAGGCAGGTTGTGGGAGGCGGGCCATGGAAGGCAGGTTGTGGGAGGCGGGCGGTAGAAAGTGGGCCCTGGAAGTCCAGCTGTGGAAGGTCGGCTGTGGAAGGTGGGCCATGGAAGGTGGGCCATGAAAGGTGGGCCATGGAAGGCAGGCTGTGGAAGGTGGGCTGTGGAAGGCGGGCCATGGAAGGCAGGTTGTGGGAGGCAGGCCATGGAAGGCGGGTTGTGGGAGGCAGGCTGTAGAAAGTAGGCTGCGGAAGGTGGGGTATGAAAGGCGGGCTGTGGGTGAGGTGATGCTACTACCTGAAAACCCTGATGCAACCTCTAAAGAAACACAACCAACAGTCACAGCTGATTAGCTAACAAAGGAGAAAAATGCTATCATAAAAAATACTCAATTTAATCCAAAATAAGGCAGAAAAGGGCAAAGTGGGAATAGATGAGTCAAATAGAAAACAAATGACAAGAGGGTAGCTTTGCATCCAACCATGTCCATAACCATATCAAGCACTCACCTGAAACAGCCCTCCAGAAGCAGAGGTGATGGGACCATGTCAAAGGGCAGGACCTGATTACGTGCCTACAAGAAACCACTTTATATGTAAAGATACATGGTTGAGTGTCCCTTATTGGAAAGAGTTTAAGAGTTTTGCATATTTTGGACTATTACATTGTACCCACTGAGCACCCCAAATCCAGAAATCTGGGGAGGGCTGGCCGTGGGATGGTGCCTCCTCCTGCTCAAAGGGCTGTGGGGAGCCCGGCCCCCATGAGCAGGAGGAGGCAGGGGAGTGGGTTTGTGGCCTCCCGACAGAACCCCATGTAAGCCCCAAACCCCAACTTACAGCAACTTCACTGCAGTTGTCCCTGTTAGTATGGCCTGGACTGTGGTTATTGTCACTTTATTATTAATCTTCATTTCTAGGGTCCCCTAATAGTCCTCCCTGTCCTAGTAGCCTCTTCTCAGCCATAGGAGGTTGGTTGTTTTGAATCTCTGGGCACCGATGGGAGGGCTCACCTGCCTGGGAGCAGACGTCAGGCCCTGTCACACCCCTGGCGACCGTCTGGCCTCCCTGCAGGGCACACCAAGGACAGGCGGGCCCATACCCCAGGCACACTGCCTCCACACACAGCACCCTCTGCCTCCTACCTTCTCTGTCTCACCTGTCTCTCCCTTTCTCTCTCCGTCTCTTTGTCACTCTGTTTCTCTCTCTCCTGCTGCCTGTCAGGAGGGCCCTGGCCCTGTTTCCCCCTGTGGCTTTCCCGCACACCCTTCCCCATGGCCTGGGCTTCCTCATGTGTCACCTGGTCCCCAAGAGAGGAGCTGGGGGCCCTGCAGGTCCTGGAGGGTCACTTTGTCACTTATCTCCAGAGTGTCCCCAGGCCCAGGCAGGAAAACGGGCCCAGCTGCCTGACCAGGTGCAGAAGAGCTGTGGGCCCCAAAGTACTCGGGGTCACTCTGGGAGATAGAGCCTGCAGCCACCTCCTGGATGCCCCTCTTCCCTGTGCCCCTGCACTCTCTGCTCCCTTCTGAGGGCCTCCTGCCCCAGAGCCCTTCATGTGGACTCCCCTGTGGCCTTCAGAACAGGTCTGCCCGTGTGCCCTGGAGTCACTGCCCACACCTCCCCTCGGCCTCCCTCCCTGGCCACATTCTCCTCTGTGGTGCATTCATTTATTGGCAGGGGCTTAGCAATGCCTCTCCTTGCAGAAAGGCACTCCTGTTCACTGGGGGACATTGGGCTTTCTGGACATGCCTGGGACCAGAGGTTCCTGGGTGGACACTGCTGGCCCTTACTGACTCATAGCTACCTGAAGGTTCATGTGGCCTGATGTCTGAAAATAAGGACACAGAGGCTCAGAGGAGGGGACAAGTGGAGACACCCTGCCCCAGCATGGGAGGCCTGAGGAAGGAACCCATCCTGGGTGTCCCCAGGAGGGCAAGGTATGGCCTCTGCCATGCTCAGCCATGGCAGTGACAACAGCCTAGTGGCAAGAGGGCAAGCCCAGCCCTGGCCTGGTCACCGGGGAGCAGGTGCTTCACAGTAGGCGACGGCATCTCCAGGGCTAAGGGCACAGTCTTAGAACTTGGGAAAGGCGTGATGGGAGGGCTGCTGTGCCCCTGACCCCCGGTCTCTGTGGCTGATCCAGAGACTCCGAGAGACACCACTCACACCTCAAGGGCCTTGCAGCCAGCTGCCCCCAGGAATACTTGGGCAGTGGAGACAGGGCAGCGCCCTCTGCTAGGGGCGTCTGTGGACAGGGCAGGTCCTGCTGGGAAGAGTCATGGGATGCAGGAGCCTGGTCAGGACGAGGCCGCATACTCCCAGTCAGTCAGGAAGCGCCGCCCAAAACAGCAGGCCACTGGCTGAGTCACCTTCCAGATGTAACCCACACCACCTCCAGAATAGATTCTCACTAGTATTTTCCTCCTCCTTTTTGGACAAAGGGGAATGTCTGCTAAGTCAGCAGCCCTGCCCCTGGGCTCCATCCTGCAGGGAGAGGAGCAAACTCTGTCTGGAGACCGTGGGCCGTGAGGTCGGCCATGGAAGACGGTGCCTGTTCTCTGACCACACCACTCAGAAAGCTCCAAGGGGCTTTGCAGCTTTACTTGTAGAGGTCAGAGCACTGAATTCTGGCATAGCTGGAAAATTGGATAAATGCCCACAGAAGCTGGATTATTTAAGAAACATTCCCACTATGCGCCTGGTCCTCAGCACTGAATGATCTCGCTGAGCCACTTTTCTCCACTTTTAATTTGTGTGCGTGAAGTAAAAAATGAAAACGTGTCACCTGAGGGTCTGTTGGCACTGCCTGAATGACGCGAACACTCATGAATTTGAGGGCCTAGTTTCCTGGCAGAAACCCAGGCCCGGCCGTCTGCGGGAGGGGCTGCTTTCAGCTTGTGTGAACCAACACTCAGTCATCTTATATTTAACTTAATTTTTTTGGCATAAAGAATTATAAATATGATGTACTTCACATATGTGATTCCAAATTAGGTTAGTGAGCCAGCATCTGTCTTAGGAATAGATAATTTAAAAACTGAGCAGAGGAAACAGCTCCTCAGAATGGACTACACGGGAATTTACTCCGAGGTTGGTACCCAAAGAATTGAAAATAGAGACTTGACTGAAAACCTGCACAGAGAAGTTTACAGCAACGTTACTCACAACATCCAAAAGGCAGGACAAGCTGTGGAGGGATGGGGAGGTCCCTTGGCTGCCAGACTGATAAAGAAAAGACCTCTACATGTGTGGAGTTATGTCGTCCTAAAAAGGAGTGAAGCCACAGCAGAGGTGGCCACGAAAACAGATGCCAAGGGAAGGGGGCCGGACGTGGAGGCCACATGCCCATGATCCTACCGCATGACACATCCAGAGTGTTTAGTCTGCAGTCTGACGAGTGCTCCTGGGGCCTGGAGGGAGGAGCCGCTGTGGGCGTGGGAAGCTCTTCTGGGGTGATAGACAGGGTAGAGGTGGTGCTTCTGCAACTTTGTGACTGTCCAAAGTACCACTGAATTGAGTGCTTCAAAATAGTTAATTTTATCTTAGTGAGTCTTACAATTAAAAAACTCCAAAACCTGATGGGCAACTTCTCTCAGGAGGTCCTTTCCGCTCAGTGTCAATTCACTGTCTTCCTGCAGGGTCTCCAAACTAACTCCAGTGCCGTTTATTTATTTCAGTGCAGTACGTATTTTACAATAATTATTTTATTAGCCTTGAGAAGAGCCCCTGTGTGTGATGCCACTGGTGGGGATGCTGTCCCAAACGTAGCATGGCTGGGGCATGGTGAGGCAAGGGCACTGCTGTGAGGGTGGGGAGTTCAAGGCCTCACCCAGCCAGCTGCCTCCGGCTGCTCACACCACAGCCGCCCCAGGAAGAGAGTGGGGGCCTCCAGAACGCTGGGTCCTGTGTGGGCTGCACTTGGTGGTGATAAGTTTAATATTTTCAGATTTCTTTTCTTCCCACGTAGTTTCAGACTTGAGGATAAAGTCTAGTCCTGCACAAGTGAGTAGAAGGTCCCCACATGACTTATCCACCCAGCTCAGTGCGCTCTGAGAGGCCTGGGAGTGCAGGGGTGCCCAGCACCGACACAGGGAGGCTGGCCTCTCTTTCAGCTTCCCCGAAAAATGCAGCCTTGGTCCTGGTTACACCTGAGCGTGCACAACAGCTCTGACGGCTCTTCCCTGACAGGCAAAACCTCCTTGCTAGAAATAAGCCCTTGGGTCCATTTCCCTTATTACCTGGAATCAACCTGAAAGACAAAAACTAGACAGAGTTATTCACAGAAGTTCAAGCTCTTTGCAGAAACCACCCATCATTTTATAAATTTGTATGTTGAATATAAACTTCTATTGTTGAGATTGAGGAAAATGGGAGGTTAAAAAACTCACTTTGAATCTAAGAGCCTCCAGCACTCTTGGCAGCTCTGAGCATGTGACGTGGCCATGCTTTCTGATTCCTCCTGCTCTGACAGTCCAGGTGCTGTCAGGCTGGTTCACACCGGCTTACTGGTCATTGCCTGCTTGTCACTAGCTGGGAGATCCTGGCTGTGTTGTCACACCGGCCTCTCCTAGACCCTCCTTGATCCATTCCTGTGTCCCCCATGTGGGGACTTTGGCACCATTGCTGAGCATGCTTCAAATATAGGGTGTCCTGAGAATTTTATAATGCATATTTTGTAAATAAAGGTACATGTAGCTACAATTTCTCATTTTCTGAATGTATGGTGGCCTTACGGACACCCTGTATTGTCAAGGGCAGAAAATTGGTGGGTTTGATACCAGTTGCCTTTGATGATTTCTTTAGTGCTTTAACTCCATCTGTAAACCTCTTAGCAAAAGAAATAAGAATTCTTGCACTTTATATAAGATCCTAAAAGAAAAATATTGTTTTTGAGAGATAAGAACAATGACTGCAGAGGTTCCAGGCTCTACATCTGATTTGTGAATGGCTAGATAATCTCTCCCCGCAACCATGAGGCAGGAGGTGAGGGGCGGGAGAGCAGCCCAAGCGTTTTACTAAGATGATAGTCTAGTTGCATGTGTCTATGTGTGTGGCCAAAGCCTCACCCAGAATATTTCTCTGAGCAAAAGTATTTGGCATAAACAAAAGTTCCTTCTCCACCTAGCCTGGATGAACATTTCCAAAGAGCTCTATTTAGAGGGCCTGAGAACTGTATATGTATTTACTTGTTTCTAAAGCAGGCTTTTCTTCAAATGTGAAAAGAAGAAAGAGCTACAGCTGGCAAGGTGCGGTTCCATGTTTAAATGATCACACTAGCAGCACAGAGTTACCCACATAAAACACTTCTTGCATACAAAGGAAAACATGTTTAACAACAAAGGAGAATTCTCTGTACACGTAACTTAGACTCTCAGACCAAGACTGTACAGCAAAAAAGTACTTTATTGGATCTGTTTTCTAACTACAAAGACAGCTGACACAAATATCCAACATTTCCTTTCCATATGACAGCTACTAAGAAACGTTCCATGCAACTAGAACACTAAATACAGGGTACACGATGGGGCTTATGTACACGCAGCTACACGCCTTCAGCTCTGCAGTCCTGTGCAAATGTTACAGATATGGCTTTCAGGTTTTGTTTCTTCCTGTGAGTTAAAAAAGTAAGACGTAATCATACAGAATATTATTTTGAGGACAATTCTTCCTGCAGGAGTGCTTCCTTCACCAGGACACTGCAGCCACGGACTCAGAAACTTACAATCTCCACTGGCAGGTGTGGCTCGGGCACGTCCCACCAGGGGGCATTACTTCCTAAGGCACGATCCCTGGGTTAACGTGTCTTCATTAAACCATACTTTTTGGTTATACACTGCTAGTCATAGTGTGTAATAAGCAGTTAATTGTACAAAATGCAGTAGTAAAGCCTAAACTAACCTATCTATTAACAGCAACTAACCTGAAAACGTACTATACATTGCTGCATATTAAAACATTGTTTTTGGTAACTGTTTTCTTAGATGAAGCAGAGAGCTATAAGGCTTCTGTGAAATAATCCTGTAATTCAAAAAATATATTACACTCCTCGTGTAGCGTTATGCACAGTCAGTTCCCAGCCTTGTTTCAGCTGTTCTGAACGTTCCTCTCCCGGCTTTCTGAAGCGCTTCTTTGACTGCAAACGAGGGCATGTGATGGCTGTCTGTCGGGAGGGTGACAGTCCCCAAAGCAGGGATCTAGGAAGCCAGGTGTGGGGTCCTTGTTGCACTTTCCAGAATAGATATTGGATATTGCTAATGTGGAAGCCCTCTTAGGGCGAAAAATGATCACCACTATCTCTGTCATTCATTATTTATACATAAATACATGCTACATATGTACACACGTGCAAATGCAAGGCCTATCCTGTAACAGGGAGATTTCTTTGTTTGTCCAGGAATCCAGCTTGTGCTATTCAACTTACTTGTGCTATGTTCAAAGCCAGATTAAAAACAAAGATCACACCATGCTACTATTAACAATCCTACAGTCTGAGGAACAAAATATATTATTAAAAAGCTGAGATGACAGGTTGGAAGATTTCCAAAATCCACTCACTGGTTAAGGCGCAAGATTGCATTTATAGTCCAGGAAAAGTTCAGAAAGTAAGAAACTCTCATTAGTTTTCTCTCACAACCTTTAGCTTGACAGTATTCTCTTAATTCGTACAAATGGTAACACTTCACAATGAAAATGTTTGATAGCTTCTGCTCCTACAAATACTCTCATGGTAGCTCACGCCCACGATGCCCTGATGGTCTGATTAATAAGGCACTTCCAGTGTTGCCCCAGGGTGCCGGGAGGGTGCCTGGGCTCAGACTGTGTCAGGACACCCATGATAGGTGCACACTCCGCTGGCCTTCTGTGCTCATGCCCACCAGCCTCCCTCTGGTTTTCTTGAGATGACTTTTCCTTCTGGAGATGCAGGGGTCTTCCTTCCTTCCTGCTGTTAGAGAGCTGCTTCTTTGCACATACAGTTCTAATCTCCAGCTCCTGTTATTAAGTTGGAAGCTCTGAGGGGTACCAGGTGTGTGTCCAGTTCATTTAGCCAAAAGTCTCTGCCAAAGCTCAACTTTCCCATGGAACCGAGCGAGTGCCAACATGACAAACTAGGAATGGGTGTCTGTGCTGGAGAGGTCATTCCGTATTATTTCATTTACTGCAAGAAAACAAAAATTGAGGAAATATTAGGGTAACAGGCTCTATAGCAAAACACCTGTAAATTATACAGAAATGCTTCTAATTAGTTGCACTCAGGCTCTGATGAGGCATCCCCCAAGGAACCTACACTCCCTCCTTGGTTCCTGCCTGGCCCCTGAGTGCCTTGTGCCAGGGGCACCCACCTTGCCTGGTGTCTAGCTCCCCCAGTAAGGAAGCCAGTGGTCCTCAGAGTGAGCACATGCGAACTGGTCTCTGATGCTACCGCAGTGTCATGCCCAGGCCTAGGTGCTGACCACATCAGCTCAGATGTGACTGTGCCTTCTACGGGGCAGGGACAGATGTTTTCGTAGTTTGCAAAACAAACCAGCCAGCAGCACAGACAGCATCTCCCTCCCAGTGGCCAGGAGAGATGGGGGCACAGCATTGCCTGGCTGTCCTTTCTGGGGGCTCTTCCTCCCTTCTCTATCTCCCTCGTGAGGGTCATGTCAGGGTCCTCCATGCCATTATCAGCGTGTGGTTTCTGGCACACAGAGAGGAAGTGAGAGGGGCTGGCAAGGGAGCTGCACCTCACCCCACGCCCACTCTCAGCAGCCACCTGACCGGCACTGAGATACAGGAAATGTCACCGGGCAGGCTGTCACCACGTCCCGTTTTCCTAACAGAATCTGGAGGTGGGGAACGTGTGCTGACGTCACGGAACTGCCCGGCTTCCCCTTGCCATGGCTGGAGCACCCTGCGCCCAGATAAACTCCCTGTGTTTCTGCAAAGGCCCCGGCCTGTCTAAGAGCAGCTTCCTGGAGCAATTAGTGGGTGTTCATTTCATCATCCCACTCCCTTCCCTAAATTCCCTTTCCACACTCCCACCTGCATTTTTAAGAATAACAATAATAAAACACAGTCGGGGGAACCAGGAATTGTGTCACGGGAACTGATAACAGGACACACTGGTGCAGAGCCCCGGCAGGAACCTGGCTGTCAGCAAGCGCCCTGAACACGGGCTCACCCATGATCACCCAGGCCAGACCCCACTGCTTCCTCTCCTGCATGCAGTGTCCAAGAAGGACGAGAGTCCCAGCTTTTCATAAGGGCTGAGGTGCACTGCGGCTCCTTCACAGGCAGCCCAGACTCCGGGCCCGTCCCTGGGCTGCACATCAACACGGGACGCCAAGCAGAGAGCAAAGGTGCCCAGGCTCCCTCCTGCCCCAGACACTAATGAGGACATGGCAGGCCCAGGTGCTCACAGGCTGGTCCTGGGCCAGCACTCAGGACTTGACTTGCCCTGTAGTGCACAGGGCAACGCCTCCACTCTAGGCACTTTCCATGACACCTGCGGCAGCTGTGCGGCCTCAGCACAGCCCCAAGAAACGCCCAGCAGCAGGCGCCATGGAAGAGAAGGAAGCTCTGCTCCCCATGCAGGGTGAGCCGCCATCCCTGCCTGAGGGCCATGGGCTGGTTTTTGTCAGTCTTCCTAGCCAGGACCAGGCAAGTGCTCCCTTCACTGCCCCATGGTGCCGGGTTCTGGTGGCATGGAATCAGAGCAGATCTGACTCTGCCTGCCCATTGCATGGGGCTGCACATGTCTAATTCACGCCTGCCACCTCAAACAACTTTGACAAAGAAAATCACAAATCTTGAGTTTCTCTAAGGTCTTATCTACAAAGGAGGCGGGTCAACTACAATCAGGGCTACATTATACGAAGCAAACAGGGTTTTGCATCCTCAGGGGAGTCTCAGGGTGAACAGCAGAGAGGCTGTCCCCTTCAGAAGAGGGGACGCACACAGTCACGACAATAGCCACGGCACTGCACTGCCCACGTGTGCGGCACGCAGCTGCTGCAGGACGAGGTCTGGGAATCACTCCTGGCTCAGGAACCAGCCCCAGATGATGTCCAGAGGAGGTTACTCAAGTGCAGCAGCCCCTCTGCTCTCCCACCGACTATCCTGTCCCCTTCCTCTGAGTGGCCCCTACACATAAGGGCATGGAGGACCAGGGCAACAGAAAAGAGAGAGCAGAGATTACAGAACCTGCAAACACTTAGCACAGACCACGGGCACAACATTCAATAACCCAGGATGACTGAGAACCAAGAACTCATTCTAGTAGCTCTTGTGACAGGTGGGAGGGAGTCAGAGGGTAATAATGATGGCGTGAGGGAGGGAGGTCTGAGGTAATAATGATGGATGGATAGGAGTCTGAGGTAATAATTTTGGGATGAAGTAATAATGGGGCTAATGGAAGTCTTAGGTAATAATGATGGGAAGTAGGGAGGATGAAGGGTAAGACTGATAAATGGAGGGAGGTGTGAGGTAATGAGATAGTCGGAGGCCTGGGGGTAGAAATAATGGAATGGAGGGAGGTCTGAGGGGTAATATTGATGGATGGAGGTTTGATGGATGGAGATTTGAGGAGAAAAATGATGGGATGAGGGAGGTCTGAGGTAATAATGATGGGATATAGGGAGGACTAAGAGTACTAATGGTGAATTGAGGGAGATCTGAAGTAAAATGATGGGATGGGAGAGGTCTGAGGTAATAATGATGGAATGAGGGAGGCCTGAGAGTAAAAACATGATATACAGAAGTATGAGGTAATAATGATGACATGAAGGGAGGTCTAAGGTAATAGTGATAGGGTGAGGAAGGACTGCGGTAATAATAGATGGAGGGAGCTCTGAGAGTAAAAATGACTGATGGAGGGAGGTCTGATATAATAATGAAGGGGTGCAGAAAGGTCTGAGGTAATAATGACGAGATGAGGGAGATCTGAAGGATAATACAGATGGACATAGGGATGCCTGAGGGTAACAATGATGTGATAGGTGGAAGTCTGAGGGTAATAATGATTGAGGGAGGTCTGAAGTAATAATGATAGAATGGGGAGGTCTGAGGTGCTAATGATGGATGAAGTCTGAGGGGTAAGAATGATGAATGGAAAGAAGTCTAAGGAGTAATAATGACAGATGGAGGGAGTTCTGAGGGAAATACTGATGGAGTGGGGGAGTTCTAAAAGGTAATAATTATGGATGGAGGAGGACTTGAGTGTTACAATTATGGACGGAGAGAGAGTTGAGGTTAATAATGATGGATGTAGGGGGCTGTGAGGATAATGATGATGGATGGAAGGTGGCTGATGGTAAAGATGATGTGATGGGGGCGATCTGAGGGTAATAATGACAACAGTGATGGGACAAAGAGTAAATAGTAGAATGGAGGAGGTCTGAAGGTAATGAATAAAAGGAGGTCAAAGATAATAATTACATATATAGAAAGGTCTCAGGGTAACAAAATGGGATGGAAGGAAATCTGACAGGTAATAATGATAGAATGCGGTAGGTCTGAGGGTAATAATGATTAATACAGGAAGGTCTCAGGAGTAATAAAGATGGGATGGGTGTGGTCTGAGGGTAATAATGATCGACACCGAAAGGCCAGAGGGTTGCAATTATTGGATGGAAGGAGGTAAAAATGATTGAATAGAGGGAGGTCTGAGGGGTAATAATGGGATAGAGGATGGTCTGAAGGTAGTAATGCTAAGACTAGGTGAAGTATGAGGGTGGACAGAGAGTAATAATGATGGGATGGAGGACAGTCAGAGGGTAATAATGGGATAAAAGGAATTCCTAGGCTAATGATGGAAAGGGGGAATTTCTAATGGGTAATAACGATGCAATGGAGGGAGTTCTGAAGAGTAATAATAGTGGATACAGAAATTTCTGAGGATAACAATAACAGGTAGAGGGAAGGCTGAGGGTAGTAATGGTGTGATGGCAGAGCTCTAGCGGGTATTAGTGATGTGATAGAGGGAAGTCTGAGGGGTAGTAAAGATTAATGAGGGTAATAATGATGGGATGAATGGAGGTCTGAGGGGGTAAAATTGGATTGATATAAGGAGGTCTGTGGGTAAAAATAATGTGATGGGGGGAGGCCTGAAGGTAACAATGGTGGATACAGAGAGGTCTCAGGGTAATGATGGGATGGAGGGAAGGCTGAGGATAAAAGTTATGAGATAATGAGGTCTGAGGGGTAATAATAAAAGGATCTTCTGAAGGTAATAATGACGGGATGGGAGGAGGTCTTGGGGTACTAATGATGGATGGAGGGAGGTTGAATAAGTAATGGAGATGGGATGTAGGGAGGTCTAGGGTAATAATGACGGGGTGGGGAGGACTGAGCTAATAATGATGGCATGGGAAAGTTCTGAAGGTAGTAATGATGGGATGAAGAAAGGTCCTGAGGGATGGGGATGCTCTGAGAGTTATAATGACATGTTGGGGGAGGCCTGAGGGTAACAATGATGGAATGGAGGGAGGCGTGAGGGTAACACTGATGGATTGAGGGAGGTCTGAGGATAATAATGATAGGATGAACAGAGGTCTGATGGTAATACTTATGGACAAAGGGAGTTCTGAATTTAATAAGGATCCACCAAGGGAGGTGTGAACATAAAAATGATGGATGGAGGGTTGTCTGAGGGTCATAATGATTGGAATGGTGGGTGTTCTAAGGGAAAGAATGATGGGAGGGCTGGAAGTAAAAATGGTCAGATGGAGGGAGGTATGAGGGGCAATAATGTGATGGAGGTAGTTCTGAGGTAATAATGATGGATGGCGGAAGTCTGTGAGTAATAAATATGGGCTGGAGGGAAAGAGATCCGAGGGTAATAATGATCTGGTGGGGGAGGTCTGAGGGTAATGTGTTGAATGGAGGGAGGCCTGAGGGTAATAATGATGGATGGACAGAGCCCTGAGGGTAATACACTAAATGGAGGGAGGCCTGAGGCTCATGATAGATGGAAGGCTGTCGGGGGTCATAACGATGGATGGGGGGAGATCCGAGGGTAATATGATGGAATGGAGGGAGGTCTGAGGGTAACAATGATGTATAGAGGGAGATGTGAGGGCCACATGATGCACAGGGGTGGTCTGAGGGTAATAGTAATCTGATGAGGCAGGTCTGAGTAATGATGGATGGGGTAGGTCTGACAGCAATAATGATGGGATGGAGGGAGGTCTGAGGGTAATAATGATCAGGTGGGTAGGTCTAGGGGTAATATGATGGGATGGAGGGAGATCTGAGGATAATAATGATCAGGCGGGTAGGTCTGGGGTAAGGGGGGGATGGAGGGAGATCTGAGGGTAATAATGATCAGGTGGGTAGGTCTAGGGGTAATGGGGGGATGGAGGGAGGTCTGAGGGTAATAAAGATGGGAGAGGTCTGAGGGTAATGATGGGATGGAGGGAGGTCTGAGGGTAATAATGATCAGGTGGGTAGGTCTCGGGGTAATATGATGGGATGGAGGGAGATGTGAGGATAATAATGATCAGGTGGGTAGGTCTGGGGTAAGGGGGGGATGGAGGGAGGTCTGAGGATAATAATGATCAGGTGGGTAGGTCTCGGGGTAATATGGGATGGAGGGAGGTCTGAGGGTAATAAGGATGGGGTGGGGGGAGTCTTGAAGTCATAATGATGGGATGGAGGGAGGTCTGAGGGTAATGAAGGAATGAAGGGAGGTCTGAGCTTAATAATGATGGATGGGGTGGTCTGAGGGTAATAATGCTGGGATGGAGGGAGAGCTGAGTGGGAAAAGAGGCACTTGAGATGTTAGGATGGTCACAGGCAGGAGGACTGGTGAGCACCATTCCCAGGGGCAGGGAAGCCTGTTTATCATAATGATGTCGTAGGGTGTTAGTAATAAAGTGGTGAGAACCTTCTAGTTACTCATGGTGGTCCCGATCACAGGAAAATAACACCTGCTCATAAAGGTGAAAGGGGAAGAAGGTCGGTCTGGGCTTCCCCTGCTGCCCACGGGCACCTGAGTGTCATAGGGTGAGCCCCGGTGGGTGGCCTGGGAAGTCACTCGCCCCTGCCCCTCTAGGTTCACCGTGGCAGCCACTCTGTGCACCAAGCTTCTTTGCTTCCCCTTTGGGGGTGTTACTGGTTCTGGGAGAACCCATGTGCCCCCCAGCCCAATACCCCAGTACCAAGGGCTGCACAGCCATGGGGGCAGATGCCTCCCTCCCAGCCTCACAATGTCACCTTGGCAGCACAATGTTTAGACCTGATAGGAACGTCCAGCATAAACCCTGACACCCTCTCATACAGCTGCTAGGGACCTCGCTGTAGCAGCTGACAGTGCAGACGGGACCCCGAAACCACACAACAGTGCCAACCCCCACTCTTGCCGGTCAACTGAGGACAGTACTGTATGCATAGCCTTGGGGCACAGTAATGCTGTCCTCTCCCCGAGTGTGATCTGGGCCATAACCCCATATGAAAAGCCATGTGCACTTTTCACAGATGGCTGGAGGGTGCAGAGCCAAAGGACAGGTCTCGGGCCTTGTGGCTATGCTGGCCAGGCACTCTGCTCCATCCCTGAGACCCCTTCTCTTCCGTGAGGTCATGGTTCCGAGGCCCATGCCTACTGAGGGGCGGTGTGCGGGTGATCCGGGGGTGGCTCCTCTCTCTGGTCTGGTTTCCCACACTATCTTCTGTACTGATAATTTCCATCTTCTTATTCAGCTTTTCCACCGACACAGGCTGTTTCCTTTAGAGAAGTATTTTGAACTTCAGGTAACGTGGCCTTCATGACTCGTCAGAGACCTGAAAGAGGAACCTTTGCCCTGCTCAACATCAGATGTCCCTGCAACAGGATGTGGTGAGCTGTTATACCACAGCTTAATTTAATAAGAAGGGTTTTTTCCCTTATATTTGATTTTTTCTCTAAAATGCTCCTAAGATGGAAACTATTGCTTTTTTCTAGCACTCGAGTGGCAGTTTGAATCCTTGTTTGAATCTGAGACATGTATGCAGGGTGTGTGTATGTACTTCTGTACCCCACATCTATATACCCACAATCACATCACTCTGCACACATGTCTGGAATTGAGTAATAGAAAATTAGTATTTTTTAAAATTTAAAAACTGAGAAGTAAAAAGCACAGGCAGTGGCTTGTAACCTCTACTTAATCTGTGAACTTGAATTGCGTCCTTCCTAACACTGCACCTGACCTCCACCTGCCTCCTAAGCATGAGTGAGCCATGCAAACCAAAGACTTATGAGGAATGTCCTTTCCAAAGTTAAATGTTTGTACTTTCACATAATCAGTTTCTTCTTTTTGATCATTGCATTATAGTGAAATATCTATGGCTCAGCTCTTGGGTTTCACTCGTGGGTTTTTATGACTATGTTGAGACAAATGCAAACCAGAAAGGAATGGGGGAAGTCTGAGAATTCTCATATATTTTGCTCCTCTCAAGGACCAGCTTTTAAGTCCCAAGTTTTCCCACACTTCTGAATTCTTGGTTTCTGAAAGTAATTAAGGATCACATATTTTAAGGAATGAGCAAACTACTTTTTCACCTAACATTTAATTCAGCTCTTTGTAGCTTCTGAAGCACCTGCACACATGTTATTTATGATCTTTGCAACAATCCTTTGAAGGAGTAAAGGCAGATGTAATCACCAATTCTGTTCACAGAGAGACCACAGGAGGCTCAGAAAATGGGGATAGCAGCCCATGGTGCTGGAGCTGGTGGGATGAGGTGGGGATCCCCTTCGGTGGACTGAGGGCAGGGCTAGCCTCACCCTGTACCTGCTCTGCCCTTCAGACTGGTGCCTGGGGGTCTGAAAGGCACAGCTGTAGTTAGACGTGAATTTTTTCATTAAACACTTACTAGGTAATTTCAGCCTGGGAAGGTTGGCTGAGACCCCTGGCTGGTGTCTGGGAGGGAATCGCAGACATGGGTAAGCAGGGTTCTGCCCCTGCCCGGCGGCCCCAGCACCTGCAGCTCCCACCCTCTCTCTTCCAAGTTACCCACAGCTCCAGCCCTTCTGCCTCTGTCTTCTCTGTCTCTACCTATTAGGGTGCTCAGTGCTCACAATTTGGTGTCTCTGAGATGAGGAAAGGTTAAGAGGTATGTATTTTTTCTACTTTCCTTTTTTGTGGCCTCTCTTGAAAATAAAGCAAAACAAACAGCAGCAACTACTCCCCCCCCTAGCCGGGCGCCCGGGGCGCCGGGGGGGGGCGGGGGCGGGGGGGGGGGGGGGCGGGGCGGGGGGGGGCGGGGGGGGGGGCGGGGGGGCGGGGGGGCGGGGGGGTGGGGGCGGGCGGGGGGGGGGGCGCCCGGGGGGGGGCGCGG